>JARCZZ010034442.1:65274-106142 GCA_030323915.1 Brotogeris chrysoptera
AGACACTGCATAACTCTGACTGCATTTTATTGAATTATATTGCATAAGATTAAGTTGAGGTTTACTCTCATTGCCCTTGGACACTGAGACAACTCATGGCAGGGTACTGTGAGTTGGTGGTCTTTTAATATCTGTATTAAAAACCTTTTTCAAGGGTTGTGCAGTCTATACATGCAGTATATGTTAACAACAAGCATCATAATTTAAAGAAAAGAGATTTATAGACAACACTTCTTAAACTCTGCAGGCAGGTCATCTCCTTTGCAGACAGATTTAATCACAATACACACAGGAACTTTAACAGTTGCACTTGCACTCTTTGGCATTATGTCAGTTCACATATGTAAGAAATATGTTTTACTGTATAGTCCAGCAAATGCCTTTGCAGGAAAGCGACCCTTTTATTTTATTCTATGCTCCTTTGGAAAAAACAAGTCGTTGAATTTGCAGTGAAAAGGCACAGTATTATCACACAGTGCTTCTTTCTTGGTTTCTTTTAGAGCGCGAGATCAGAGAAATGAAAAACAATGGATGACACTTTTCAGAATAAAAGCATGAAACTTGTGTGGTTGTGTAGCACAAAGGAAGTTGGCTAATCAGTTATTCTGCGTTTAAATATGGGTTTAAACAAGATTAGGAATTCCAGACTGTGCAAGTGATTTTCAAATCCAGAGGTCAGAAAACATGCTAATGAGACAATAGGAAGTATTGAGAAAAGCTTATCTGTATTAGCAATTCACTTCTCATTAAAGAAATCCTTCCACCAAAGTACTTTTGGCCATTTGGTTTTGAGCTTTTAATGCTTAAATTCTATCAGACTACCTGCTAATTTTGAAATAATCAAAGTTTCTTGAGGAAAAACCTGAATAAATTATACATTTTTCTCTGTAGGGCTATGTAAAGCAGAAAAAGCCTTATTCTTGCAAGGTCTTAGTGATGCATAACTGTGCAAAGAGTGACAACCTTATTCTCAGCTTGTTTGGTTAGTTCATCTGCAGGACTAAAAAAAGTCATATCATATTAGCCAGATTATCAACCCCTTTTCTATACTGTAAAGGTGGTTTGAGGGTTATCTTGTGGTATTTATTTATAGTTGCTTTGGGTGTTTCTCTTCTCAGGAAAAACTGCCAAACTGATCCATAAAGTCCATTATTGCAGGTAGCTCTGCGGGCACTGAGCAATGCGCAGCCATTCCAAAGGCAGAAACCTGATTTCTCTTTTTCTCAAACCTAAAACTAGGTTTAACTTTGCCATTCTTAGAGATGAAACCTTTTTAACTTCTCTGATGAAAATTCAGATTAAAAATCTAGGTTCAGGGAAGCATGAATATTTTGTAGGCAAATAGGAATGTTTTTGGCATACTCAACGTACTGAACATAATCGTACAATATTTTTCTATTTTAACTTTATGCTTTTTATTTGAAATTGTGAGCTAATGGTTTTTAATTACAAACTGGTTTATTTTGAAGTGGCAACTGAGAAGTTTAATTTAGCATGTTGAAGGAAGTCATACTTGTATATTAAATGAGATTAAGAACGGTAGGGTTTTTTGTTTGGCTGGTTTAATTTGGGCTGTTTTGACAAGTCTGTGAAAACAAAAAGCCGTTAATTGTGGAATACTTTAAAAAGATGTCCTACAATGGGGCACAAAAGCAGACTATTAGGCATAATAAAACGAATTCTAGTGTTGCAAATGTGTGGTAATAACTATAATGCAGGTAGCTAGGACTTTCTTTCAGGTGGGCTTGTTCGAGAGAGAGGGAGTTGTTCCTGTCATGGGTATCATAAAGAGAAGAATGTCAGGTTTTACGCTTTTTTCCTTCCTCTTTCACTTTTTCTGATGTCGAAATGTTTATTTCATGTATGCGTTGCCAGACACCATTTTGAGGGGAAAAAAAAGGATATTTTTCAGTAAATAGTTCTGTGAAAATGTCTGTTTCACTTAAGGACAAAAAATAGTTGTGAAAAATCATTTCCACCAGTGTGGAATATTTTTCTTAATCAGGTTAGAGGTACTGTGGTTATAAATCAGACCAAAAAAGAAAAGATCTGACAGAACAGTATATTACATTCTGGATAAGGACATTCAGAATGGTAAATCTGTGGGGAAAAGTAATTACTCTAGGAAATGTATAATTGTTGCCGATGTGTAATATATTACGCGTAACATAAAAGCAAGTTGTTGATGTCTTTGGGTTTTTCTATGACAAGGAATAAAAAATAATAGCAAAGGAAGTTAAATTTTGGTGCTTCTCCTTGGAGCTTTTTTTCCCCCAGGAAAACTTACGTGAGCTGTGCTGTTGGCGCGGGACACGGCACGTAGCCAGTGGTGCAGGTGGATGGTTGGGCTTGCTGTGCACATGGGCCCTTCTCCTGAAGGAGTGGGTGAATCGATGGGCTCTCTGAGGTGTTTTGTGACAGAGGTCTCACTGCTGGGAGGGTGGGACAGCCGTCTCCAGCAGGCTGGGGGGTGGGGGGGGATGCAGAGGCAATACAAACCGTTTGAAGCAAACCTCCCTCCCCCCAGCTTTGTTTCTGGAATGAGCTGTCATTCATAGCTGAGTCTGCACCCATTGTGCTTTTATGAGCAATTAAATAATTAACAATGTTGACATCTAAATTATATTTGCTTGGCATCTGAGTTAACCCCTTGCTGAGACCTCTGGGAAAATTACACTTCTCAGAGCCAATGCTTGGGCAGACATTTCTGCCGCGGTTCTGTGGTTTCACATTCATGTTTTCCTTCCTGCTGTGACACCTGGAGACTTAGGAGTTGATTCTACAACACATCTAGCACTTTGATGCAATGCAGTGAGATACTCTAATATCGAAGTCAATGAGACCATTTGTGCACTTGAAAGGAAACGTGTCCTTAAGCAAAATACTAATTGGATCAGATTTCTTACTAGCTTTTTGTTTGTTCCTAAGTGAAATCAAGTTAGATTTTTCACGGAATCGGTGCTTATCAAAGAAAGATACTTAATCTATTTTTTTTTTTTTGTTTGCTTTAGTTTACACCAGAAAGTGTAGATGTGTTTTAATTTGGTTTTGGTGGGTTTTTTTCCCCCATCAGAAAAATGGAAGTGTATTTTGTTAAGCTATAATGAGGACAGCATCTCTTTGTATGCATTTCAGTGGGTCCTCTCTCATTTAGCCATTGGATTACCAAAAGCCTTAGAGCTTGGCAATCAAATGATTCTCATATATCGGCTCCCTTATTTTTTCACATCTTCTTAACTGATGAAAGCAATGTAGTCTCTATTGTTTCCAATGCATCTCAAACATAAAAAATAGTGTTGTGATCAAGTCAAATCATAGCTTGTCCCTCAACAGGAGCTTAAAGAAGAGCAATCCTTCCCTTGGCTTTTCCTAGCCATTTATCTCAGCAGTGCAGGCTATTATCAGGAAATAAACCCAGATCCAATTAACTTTATCACTTAATTAAAGACATATTCTTGGATTTATACTTTACTGACCTCACTGCTATTGAAATTAAATTATTTAACTTCTGAAGAAAGCCTCTGCAAGTTCACACTTTTCCATTCATTTAATTGTGCTGTTTAATGCCAGTCAACCAGTTGTTCATTTGACTGCAGAAATAATAATATGGTAAGCATGTTTGGGTAGATGCTACTTTACTCAGCTCTAGGGATTTATTCATTCATTCTCTGCTTGTCTTTCTCTCAAACACATCCACGCAGGCATTTGCTTCCTCCTTCCCTCCCACCCCCCTGATACCTTTTGAAAGATAAAAACCACTCAGACGGAATGATGGAGCTTACTTGCAGAAAGCGGATGAAACCGTGAGGACCTTGGGAGAGTCTTGCCTCTATTGATAGAGACAGAATAACTGTACTGTAGTGTTTTGGTTTGTCTTTTGGATTTATTTTTGCTTTCTTCTCTATCAATTTATTTATTTTTATTTAAACATTTGTTTTAAGAACAATCGGCTTTTTAGATGTGAGGTTTGGAAGGGATTGTTAGCTTTTTTTAAGCTAATGCTGACCGTTACAGAGCCCAAAATCTAACCTTGAGTTCTAGAGCCAGTTTCACAGGCAGTGCTTTTTTAGGCTTGTGTCCCAAGGAAGTGAAGTTTGTTTCGTTGCTTTCTCAGTCCCATCCTGTCTCTTCTCCCCTTCCAAAGTATTTTGAAATTAATTCTACTGCTTAGCTCAGTGTGAAAATGAAGCTGAAGTCTCAAAGATCATTGAAAGTGCAATAACTTTCCTAATAGGTATCCAGGGATAGGACAAAATCCCCCAAACTATGTTTCAGCTGAAGGAGAAGGGTCTTAACTCAGCAATCTCACCTAACAGCTGCTGGCCAGCTGCTTTGCGTGTGTGTAGGTGCTCTTGTTATTGTTGTATCTTAGGGAGGATTTTTATTTGTTACGGTCAGTGAGGGAAGGTAGCTGTCAAGAAAGTTAAAAACAACCCAGAAAGCAGCGTTGTGGCTTCTGTTCAGGGAATTAAACAGCTATGCTGTAGCCCCAACCATTTGTTCTCAGAACCACTGCAATCAGTGTAGAAAAGCTTAGCATGCTGTGATGTGCTCGCTTCAGGAGATTTCAGGTTTTTGAAGCTTGTTCATTTACTTTCATGTGTTATGCTTCGTGTGAAACCCCTACTGTCTACTGGTGGGTGGGGAAAAGCAACTTGAACACAGTGTGAGGATTATCCTTCCAGAACAGGCAATAAAGCATTTGCATTTTAAGAGAGAAAAAAAAAAAGATGGGTCTTTCCTCTTAGGAAGGTGTTTCACTCCCATTAGTCCATCAGCAGGAGATAAGAGCTGATGACCTGATGCTCCCCCCTCCTCCTCTTTTAATTCCATAATTTACATTCTTCCCTTCTCTTCCAGAACTTCTTATTCTTGCTGAGTTTTCTACCCGTATCTTCTTTAATGTATCTTTTATATAGGAATTATGTGTGGCGTTAGGGTTTTGGCTGTTTGCTTACTTTGAAGTAAAGAATTCTTTCTGCAGAAACAGGTAGAAGCCTGGTAGGGAATGTACTTGTGTTGGTTTGATTTATGTTATGGGGGGTTTGTTTTGTTTTCTTTCCTTCTGCCTGAATAAAGCAGAGTTCAAAATGGGTTGAACTCAAAGTAGCTGTAGAGTATCTGGAAACTGGAAAGTTCGGTGTAGTTTTTTAAGAGGGCAATGGGCACTTGATAGAACTGAAGGTCAGAAGGGACCAAAGACAAACAGGTGTCTAGAATTCAGCTGGTGGGATGCTGGTTCCCCTTCACATATTTTCAACTGAGCAGTAGGATGAAAGGAGCTAGCATAATCAGGTTTCTGTAGGTAAGCTGAGTTTATGAAGTGCTCCTGGAGCTGTGGCTTATTTCATGGGAGCCCTCTGCTTCCTCACAATGAACCCACCTAATTAGTTTTATTAAACTACTACAGTTTTGCTGGGTTATTTCAATCCATCTGTATATCCATCTCATCTCGTTGATGTGATGTGATGAATGTTTTAGATTTGGTGAGAGTGTTTGCTGATGGTTTTGCATGTGTTTGTCCTGGTTTATTGGGAAGCAGAGAAAAAAGACCAAAAAAATTAAGCTGTGCACAATTCTTCACTTAAAAATTGCTTTTTGAGATTTGCATTCATAATTATCCTGGAAACATGGATGTACTCCAGGGCAGATTAACATCTGCTAGTGAGAGTTTAGGAGAATTAACCCTGTCATGGTTGATTATAGAACAGTCTCTCAAAATCAGTCTATTTGACCTACAATTTTTTTGTTTGTTCTTGAAGCATTGATTTTTAAGTGTGGATTGAGAGCCGGCAATGCCTGGCTTCTAATCCAGGCTGTCATGCTGTCCGGGCTTGACCTATTGCACCTTCCTGTTGTACTCCTTTTCTCCTCCTTGGCATAGGAATGACACCGCTTACCTTTCCTGCCATGTGGTATTATGCTCAATTAAGATTTGTAACCTCTCTGAAATCTTTGCTGAAAAGATTTGAGGAATCAAAACTGCTGGGGTTTTTCAGCCTTGCATATACCAACTCGGTGTTTCTCCTGTTGAAAAACCAGTACGTTATAATCGTCGTGTCATTGAGTATTCCTGTCATCTTTTACACTGATTCGAATAGCTCAGATTTTTAGTTTCAATATTCTGACCAGATATTATGTTGGGCTTTGAGAAATACTAAGAAGGTGACTTCAAATCTAATGTGTTTTTCTAAACACAGTGGGGGAAAAAAGCTATGTATGGTGTGTTCTCTGTATTTTAAAAGAACATATTGCACAGCAAAAAAAATGAGTATTTTTCCCAATTAAGTAAATTCAAATCTAATTAAACAGCATAGCCTCAGTTAGCTTGCAGGTTACTATGCTAAATCCTCATCTAGTATTTTATTACAGATACTTTTATACTTGAACAATTTCAGCTCTTCTGCAGCTTTAAAACAGGTCCATTCTTCCACTGGAGCATATTTCATTGCTTGTCTGTACCCTGATTGTTGCAGGGTGTTCTTTCATCATTCCGGACTTCAAAATGTTTCTCTGTTCTGTTATCGATGTGCCTTAGCCCACCTCCAGAAGGCTTGGTCCTTTCTGCTGTGGATGAGGGAGCTATGTTCTTGAACTCATTACTGTAGGTACTTTAGGAGAATGGTGACAAATAGGTGTTGTATGCAAATGCATTAGCAAAGTAGATGTTAGAGGAACAAATTGACAGAATAGCAAGATGAGGTGAATAATTCACTGAGCAATTAGGAGAATCCTTGAGGGCTGAAAGAGGAGTCAACACTGTGCGCTGTTTCCCCCAGCCTTTGAAAGGAGCACCTGTGAGCCCTGGCACCATTCCTGACCAGGTCATGTTTGTCTGGCTGCTACTCCATCCATCTTGCAGTTATTTAATCCAGTTTAGAAAAAGGAAGTGAAATGTTTAAGCTGGTTTCCTAAGGAAATGAGGCTTAAGCAGTCATTCCACATGCCAAATCTGACAGAGTTTTGTGGAAGTCAGCATCTGGGATCCGAAGGGAGACCAAATTAATGTTGACATTAGGAAAAAGCAAGGCAACAGTCATCAGGATGCAGAAGTCTGGACTGGTCAAAACACGTACTGTTCCTCGCCAAACTAGTCAACAAGCCCAAGATTTTATGCAGAAGTAATGGAAGGAAAGCTAAGAGTACTGAAAGGAAAAAACAGGAGGAATTGATCTGTGATTATGACGAAGAAAGGATGGGGATGAGGCAGAGAGACATAACGTTAGGTTAGGAGATATAGAAAAGGTCTAATGGTATTATGGTAGGGATGACATAGAAGACTTGAGACAGGAACAGAAAACAAATCTTCCACAGTTCCACAATTCTGAAACAATATGCTTTTCTGTCCTGAGGCAGCAAGAAAGAACAGGCGAATCAATATTAGGTGATGTTCCTGCATTTGTAGGGTAACTGAGAGGAAGGAATTTCTTTTCAGTGATGCTAAGGCCTAGTTATTAGTGGTAGCCTGGGTTCAAGGTGCTTGAGGTCAGTCTCTGAATAAGTGTGACATATGATGCAAACATCCTCTCTGTACCTGGAAAATTTAATATCAATCTGCAGTTTAAGATCTGTCCATCTGAATTGTGGACTTGAACCGTTTTCCAAAGCACCATCTGCTGCAGTACCATCAGGATGTGCACATCACAGCATTTCAAAAGGAAGAGCAATTTGGCATGAGGCAGTGAGAGGAGACTGGAAAAGAATGCATAGGGGACCATATGCAAGTCAAGTGCAATGAAATACGCTGCCCTGGTAATAGAGATGGTTTAAAGAGGAAGTGAAAATTCAGGGATTCAAGTAGCAGAAATAGTCAGTGTGACATAGGTGAAGGAGAGATCAGTGTTTATTGGATGGAGAGGAAGCAGGAGAGAGAATACTGGCACTGAAGTGAAGCCTGAATTGGTAGTTGAAATAGGCTGCCGAGCGAGAGAACCAGCCAGGGAGCAAGCTTGAGAGTTTCGTTGTTCTGTTTTCCTCTGGGGTGACAGAAACAAATCTATTGAAGTCACAGAACATGTTTAAGAGCCTTTTGAATATTTTTCTGTTAATGACTCTCCTGGCAGTCCTTCAAAATCCATAAGCTTGTTGGTTTAAAGAGCTTTTTTTATTAACACGCTCTCCTTAATCACTTTCTTTTGTTCTCCTTCATAAAGGAAGAAAAAAAAAAGACAAGGCATGAATAACAAACTCCTTGGCCTTTCTAAGGGGAAGAGGTTTTGCCATCTACACAGGTGATATGCCAATACAAATAATGAAGTCTTATCTATGTGGTGGTACTGAACACCTTGGTAGGGCCAGACCACTATGCACACTCCTACTGTTCCAGAAAAATGAGAATTGTTCCTTTCAGCTTTGTGTGTTTGGAACAGAACTTTAAGCAGTTCACCATAAAAGCAAGACAGTCTTTTAAAAAGCTATATATTGTTGCATAAAAAAGAATTAATAAACTAGAGGTAAACCCCATGTGCAACCTATTAAATTATCCACGATTTAGACTGTGGTCTCAAGTTTTACACACCAAAATGTCGAACCGTAGACACGCAAAATAATCAGCAGGTCCCCAAACGTGTAATAATGTTCTTCATAGGGTTCTTCTTCTTGTTTGCACAGCTGCCAGATGGTGTATGCCATATCCCATTTCACCACATTATTATTATTTCTGTCTAAAGGTTGGTGAGTGCTACAAGCCGGATGGGATATTTCACACTTGAGGCTCGTCTGTGAGTTTGATCCGTATATTAACAAAGACTGAATTTTTGCAAAGTCCCAGGCTGTCCAAGAATTTTGTTTATGAAAAGCGTAAATTCTCGATCATCTTAATGCCTGGCTGTACAACTCCTAATCATCTTAGCCCAGTGCCTACTTTTCTCATCCTCGCCTTCTATACAAGTTTCTTGTTTTCCCAGCAAAAATACATTGTGATCATAGAATCAGAATAATTTGAGTTAGAAGGACCTTTAAAGATTATCTAGTCCAGCCCCTCCTGCAACAACAGGGACATATTTGGCTAGATCAGATTGGCCCCATCCAGCCACAGGCATTTTAAACTTGATCTTCATCTCTTCATACCTTAACACTATCCACTTTCTCCCTTACCTCTGAATTCCTTTATTGACCTCTCTGTGACTGCTATTTGCAGCTTTTGCCCTTTAGGTTCACCTCATATTCTCTCCAAACTGAATCCTTCCTTACATACTGCACTGAAACTGCCTTTCATCTTTCTTGTCACCCCTGCAAGTTTTCAGGATAAGTCTTTCTCTTAGGAACCCATGTCCAAGTAGTCATATCTTCTCATCTTTTCTTTGGTTTTGATGGCTGTCGCTGTATTTGGCTTATTTGAAATGCTGTTGCTAAAATAATCCTGCTTATGCCTAACACTGGTTACATTAACTCCCTTTTTTCTTCATATCAGTGATTCTCCTTTCATCTCCTTAGATGATTTCAGCCTTTGACACGTGCACGTTTTCTAAAATAAGTCCTCCTTCGTTGCCTATGTATGTTGTGACATACGCAATAGTAAATGTGCACTGGATCAGAGGCTAGATCCATGAGTGCCTAAATCTACAGTCTAGTTTTCCCAGGAATAAGGAGAGAATGAATGAATTATGCTGTGGAAATCAGCATATGGATGTTGCTGCCTTCTATTCCTGTCTATGTTGTAGCTGCTCGTTATGATCTTTGGGAATTCATTTTACATTACTGTGCGTATTTGCTCCCTTGCAACTGGCAATGCTGTGAAGCTAAGCCCAATTGTGCAGTATGAGTTGCTTCCACAGTACAACCATAAGCATGACAGAAAATCCTAAAAAGAAGGAACGAGCAATGTTTGCAGCTTTTCATAGATGATTTTCACAGTCTTTCCCTGGTGTGTGTGTGTGTTTGCTTTCACAGTCAAAAGCATTCTTGGCAAAGGTAATTTCTGAGTGAGAAGAATACCCCAGCTGTTTATCTGTTATGCCTTTTGTCACCAGGGAGTCAAAAGTTAGACTCCACAATAAAGCAATCAGTTGCATAGAATTTGGCCTGCTCTAATGGGAAAGGAAGACAGCAGCTATTTAAAATATCTATTCAGCAGAATTAAACAACAAAAAAAAGCTTTTATAAAGTATGTATCAGTTTTTGATCAGTTTTTGCATGATCAGTGCTGTTGCTCATCCAACAGCTGAAAAAAGCAACTCTTTGAAAGAGTCAGAATAGAAAATAACAAGACATCTTAGCCTGAGCCTCTATTTTTCCACAGAGTAATGAGAAAAGCAGCAAAAAGTGAATTTGGTATTGGAATGGACTGAGGCTTATCTGTCAGCATATAAGGCTGATTTCACCCATCTTCAATTGCTTGTACAGATGCATGTCACGGCCGGTATTATACTAGGAGCATCTTACTTCATCTGTTTGTTGTCATCAGATTTCAATAATTCTGCAACGCTGATATCTCCTTTGCATCCCGTAGGACAAATAAGCACACGATTCCTTGCAATATAAGTGATAATTCTTTTTAACAACTTACAGACAATGAAATGGAAGCACTGTTTAGTATACCTTATATGCAGTTCTAAAGTATAGGCTCATTTTTCATCTGGTGTCAATTCAGTTAACTTCAAAGTCATTCCAGCAGCTCTCCTGGGAGTAAGTCTTGAAATTCACATGTTGCATCCTCTTTTATGTTTATATAAGTTGCAGGATTGTACAGTCTGAGCCTCATGATATGAGGTAGAATTCAATAATCAGAACTGTTGACTTTCCCACCTTCCCAGTACTTCAAATTTCTAGATAAATGGGCCAAATCTATAAATATAGTGCTTCAATTTGATCCAGCATCAAATGTCTAAAAAAAATCTTAATTCCTCTTTTCAGGACAATAAGTGGCTCTGCATCAATGCAGAAACTTCTGTTGGCAGGGTGGCTGTTTCTGCCATTTATTTGCAGATGCGTGTGTTCAGCTTCAGACACGGATAATTGTAGCCATGCCGGGCAAGGCTATGGGGCGATTTAATGTGTACAGCAGAAGATGGCGTTAAATAGTGCAGAAGGTCCTGAAAGAAGCAGGGATGAAAAAGCTTTTCCATTTCCTTTATTTAATCCTTGGTCATATGTTAATGCCAAATCTCATGAAGTTACAACTTCAGTTCTTCAGATCGTCAAGGGCTCAAGACCAGAGGCAGCTCTGAGTTTAGGGTTAAGGTTGAGGTATAGCTGTAGGATAAGTTGAATGACCAACTTCTTACCACTGTTTCTATCCTGGTTTTACTCATTTTGAGTCATACAGTCAGGGAAATAAAGAGTTGTTTAGACAGGTATATTGGGCATAGATATCAAGGTGCTGGCAGCTGGAGGCGCTGCAGGGATGGTCTCTGTGAAGAGAGGCCAGGGGCTCCCCTATGCCAGCCATAGCCAGCCTGGGTGTCCAGACTACAGGGCACGGCTGAGCCCATCAGCCATCTGTGTAACACCTCCGTAAAAATGGATATGGTAATATGTTGGTAGGTAAAAATGCTGTCAAGGACTGGGGGGGGTGTAAGAGTCCTGAAAACACCCTTTGGAGAAGAAGGTGAAGACATGCTCCAGATACCCCTGTAGCACAGGGAAAGGACCACAGTGGAGCGGGAGGCTGCAGCCTCTGAGGAACTCTACAGCAGAGCATGTCAACAGGCCCTGAGGAGACCAAACCAGAGGAAATGCTATTCCTGAAGGACTGCAGCCAGTGGAGAGGAACCATGCTGCCCTGTTGAGGAGGGGAAGTGAAAGAGCAACTGGAGGGGAGGCTGACAACCAGCCATGGTCAGCCCATCTCAACTGGAAAAGGCAGGTTGGTTCTGCTTTGTTCTTTGTCCTTCAGTATTGCTAAACTGTGGTATTGCGTGAGTAGGAGAAACCAGATAGGTAAATTAAAAAAATGATCAAGCTACTCAGGCTTGCTGTGCTGTGAATTTAAACTAAAATACAACTTGACCCCTGGATTATGCCAAAAAATAGCACAAATTAAAAGCATAAATTATCCCCAAGTGCCATTTAGGCTTATCTTGTTCAGCATGAGCACTGAAATGCACAGTCAGAACAGGCACAAATTGATTCATATTGTGTTTTACTTTCCCCCAATCAATAGGAGTTCTATTCATTAAAGAAATATTACCCTAGCTTTCAGCTATTTTATAAGCCTATTTCTTCTGGGTCAGGATCCAAGTTTTAATTTAAAATCAGAGGAAGTAAAGAAATTATATGATGATCAATCTTTAAAGGCAATATCCACCTTAGCCTTGCTCAAGACAAAAGTCATAGACATAAATGTGTTATTGATAACTTTTGCATCACAGAACTTGGAGCTCTGGATGGACCTTTGCAAGGACTGCAAAGTAAGGTCTGGCATGTCATCTATCTGGCTGCTTTTCCTTACTTGCAGTTGAATTGCCACTCCTAGTTGGATGTTTGTAGTTATAGCTCTCTATAAACAGTAACCAAAATTGCAATTACTTCTTTGTGCTTGTATATTTTCCAGTTAATGTTTGTTTCTGTTGGAAAAATGCTTTGTCTATGATTCAAGGTGATCTATTGGAATGTGAAGCTCCTGTGGGTACGTGCTACGTGCTAATATCTGCTCTGGAGGAGGGAAAGTAAAAGTAAATTTTCATGGATATTTTAGGAGGAACATCAGAAATAATATCCCCAGGCAGTGGGAAAGGGCAAGGGATTATGGAGCCATCTTGTCTCATAATTGTTATGAAAATATGAAATGCCACAGGAACAAGGTGTAGATCCATAGAGCAGTAATTCAGAGAGAGGAGGACCTCTCATTTCACTCTGTAGTGCCGTATTTTTTAATTCAGTGACTTTTTTTCTTAGCACATGTAACAAAGCTGCAATACTTAGCAGTACTATAATAGGTCTTATAGCATTGAGGAAGACAAATGATTGCTCATCATTAAAATAAGAAACTTCTCTTTGCCGTGGATTTTTCCTTGGAAGTGATGGGAAAGAGGGCGGATGAGCTTAATATGTGCATGAGCTTGTGTGACAATCACATTACCTGTAAGGATGGAGTGTTGAAGAGTTGTTTTCGTAATTGAAACTAATATTTATCTCCATTTTCCCCAGATAAAATCTGGTAATATAATATCGGCTATTCACTTACATGCAGAAAGCATCAATCTGATTTTTTGGTGGTGGTGGTTTGGTTGTGGTTTTTTTTGTTTTTGTGGGTTTTTTTGTGTGTGTGTTTTTAGTGTTTTTTTCTTGGGTTTTTTTTTGGTTTTTTTTTTTTTTTTTTAGAGAGATGATTTTTCTTCAGAACTGCATGTTTTTGGGAAGGTTGCAGTCTGTGATTTTCACAGTTCTCTGCTCAAACATCATTAGTTTGTAATCAGAACCTGCGTCAGAATCGCTTTTTCAGCTATCACCATCACACAGCCCTATGGATTGATGGAGAGATGCAGAAGGTAGCGCTGATGGGAGAATATATTTTTTGTACAGGAATATATTTTTTGTGGTATGAAAATTTCCCTGAATTACGGCGATATACCATAATGTACTGAAGAGCTCAGGAAGTTCCCTCTGAAGTTAGTTGTTAAAGGAGCTGCATG
Organism: Brotogeris chrysoptera; assembly: GCA_030323915.1. Taxonomy (NCBI): domain Eukaryota; kingdom Metazoa; phylum Chordata; class Aves; order Psittaciformes; family Psittacidae; genus Brotogeris; species Brotogeris chrysoptera. Next base: position 78,849 of record JARCZZ010034442.1, read on the forward strand.
TTCCTTCAAAGTGCTGAATAAAGGTAATTTAACAGAGGAAGGGAAAAAACCCAAACCAAAACACATAGGCTGTTTAATAAACTGCTTCACTTATAAAGATTATACATTCTTCATTGTAATGATGCAGGATATTCAGATGGAGGCTTCCTACAACATGTTTTAACAATCAACACCTTTAAATTTGAGAAACAAGAAGAAATAAACCAGTTTTAGAGGTTTTTCTATAATTTGCTTTTATTGGCAAATCTGCTGTTCCTGACCGGTCTCTATGACGTGCAAGTTCACGTATAACTGGCATGAATTGAGTTTACAGAAACACAGAAACAAAATCTCTCTTTCCAACATTAATAGGTCAGGTTTGTGATTCTGAACTAGTCTGAAACTAAGCTTGGAACTGTTCTTTCACTTTTTTTGAGCACTCAAAATGTCAATAAATCTCAGCAGTCTAAAGCAAAGTAAAAAATTTATGTATTTCAATGATTAAATGACCTATATGCAATTTATCACTCTTTCAATGGAATCTAATACTTGTGACTGCAAACGAACTTCAGACAGAGAACTTGTTTCACTTGAAAACTACGTGATTCACTTAGCCAGCATGTATCTTGTTAAGAAAGGAAAATCTTACTGTTTAGAAGATAGGCTTACTTTGAAGCATTATTTAACAGTTGAAAAATCTGTTCTATTTTTCATATATATTATTTTATAATCAGAAATGTTTCCAATTTATATAGTAAGTATGGGTAGCTGAGTCTGTGGCATAAGCGCAGCTTTAAATCATGTAGTTATTGAGAATTATTATAGTGATATGCAATACTAAGCCTTGAGGGTAAGCACTATAAAAATTGGTAAAAAGCAGGAAGTCTTTACTTTTTCATTTGGCATTTAGATACCAAAGACATGGTGCTTTTGCTGCACCTTGAATGGTACAGAGAAAAAGAGCATAGCTCTAGCTTGCTCTGCTGGACAGGGCAAGATTCAGTGATGAGGAATTACGCATGCTGTTTGTGTTGCAAGGTCTGTAATATTTAGAGCACCATTGCCAATGAGTGTCTGAAAAGAATTAATTCCTGAAGATAGAGTACTTAACACAATCTCAACTGTGAAAAGCAATGACAACAGTGTACTTCAATTTTCTGCTTCTGGGCATGGTTTGGGATCCTTTTCTCCTGCCTCTTTTCCCACATTGCAAGGCAGTGCTTATAAAAACAAAGAGCATATCGTTATACTTTCTTTTTCTTCTCCTCTCTCCTTCTCTCTTCTTCAAGGTGTAATGTTTTCTAGTCACTCTGTAATTTAGAGAGCCATTTTCCAGCCTGGCTGAAGAATGTCTGAAACATTTTGAAGTGCAAGGGGATGCACGTGTGTGTTTCTGAGCACGTCAACGTGTTTTTGAAAGCATGAGAATCCTGGCATCTTGCTTGATAAAGGTTATTTCTCCCAATTATGAAATTCTGAGAGCTCATTTGTTGCTTTACATGCTCTGTCTGTTATAGCAATGATACATTTCCCTTTTCAGAGATGTTTGTGAACACTGCTTCTTCGTAAGCACTGCTTCCTCTTTCCCCCCTTTAGTTCTTTGTTCCCCTCTTTCTCTCTTCCCCCCCTTTAATTCATTTTTCCTTTTCCCCTTTCTACTACTACAAAAGAGCCCAAACTAAAGAAACTCGTAATACACACCACAGTTGACGTTCTGTAAAACGATCTCTTAGATAATCTGCTGAAGAGAGCAGAGAAACTGCACTACACTTACTTTACCACAGGTAGATGCAGAACGGTAGCCAATGACTAGTTTCTTGATTATCATTCTGAACTGTTGTTTTCTGCCATTGTGTTATGCAGTCTTAGCGGCCAAAAGGAGGAAAATTCTGGTTAGACTGAAGATGAATTGTCTGAAACAAACCACCACTCATTTTCAAAAGTGTACGAAGTCTGTAAATTTACTGCTCTTCTAAAACTTGAAAGCTGATTATTTGATGGCAATGCACAGCATAAGTGCCTGATTCACCTACCGATTCTTCACTGACCTTTCGACTTTGTTACTGCTGGGGGAACACAAATTCTGTGATCCTGTCTTCATGCTGTTTCTTTTTGTCATTATCCATGATTCATCTTCCCTGTATCTTGTCAAACTTGAGTTATTTTTAATCCTTTGCTGAGCCTCCCTAAAGGCATTATATCATATCTCTTGACACTGCACATGATCTCTCAGTCCCTATTGTCCTACCCTATTCAGATTCCTTGTGTTTATTTCCTAACCCTGACACAGTTCCAACTATTACTGCTTTTTTATATATATCTGTACATTTGGACAACACACAGCCACTTTCATTGTTCCAACCAATTTGTACGAACCCATTAAACAGAATCAGTCACAGTAACAAGTCCTTCAGGACCTCTGTTATCATTTGCAGCAGATTGTTCTGGGACACAATTTTATAGCAAAATAGAGTTTAGCTGGTTTACTTTAACCTCTCACTTTATTAGCACAAATAATATCTAGAAAAGTTTGTTACTCTTCTCGTTATTTGGATCAACCATTTCTGCATTTTTAAAATGCAGGTTGTGCTTAAAAACAACACATAGCTGTTCTTCTGCATTGTGGTTTTGATTATTTGCTAAGTATATTAAAATTGGGTAACTTTTACAGGGGCTTCTTACCACTTATAATGTTTCTACGTGTTTACTAAAGAAATACAGTATTTGCAAGGCTTCTCCCTCCACAGGATAACACTTTTTGCGCACTGGTGTCACTACTGAGTGCAAATCACATATTTCAGTGAAAGGAGATTCAAACTTGTTTGCATTTGTCCAAGAAATGAAGGTGGAATTAAGCTTAAGTTTATTTTGGTTTTGTTTGTTGTTCAATTTTTTTTTTCCTTGTATTAGTTTAACTCTTGTTGCTAAAAATTACAGCAGTTTGGTCAATTCTACTAAAAGTTATCTTCATAAACCTCAGGAACTTAGAATATAATCTCATCTTTGAAAGAGCCAGTGTTGTCAGAAACAGGAAAGGCACAGTTTAAACATCCAAGCAATTGTAATTCTGCCGTGTCACAACTTTTCAGTCCTACTTCCATGTAAATTATTGTTTTCAGGATGTAGAAAACTATATACAAGTGGTAGAGTTGCTGACATGCTTCCCTAAGTTTTAGAAGCCAGTTCCAGTGACGTTTAGGATTGGCTTAACTCACATGGAAATCAGAAAATGGAACTGAAAAAACTTTGGTGCTTCTAGAGTCTCTACGCAGAAATTGTATCTTCTTTTCTTAATACCGCATTTGATTTATGGAATCTAAATGTATAATAGTAAATTCCTGTTTTCAATAGGAATTAGTGCTTAAATAACTGTGAAAAGTACATATTGCGGTCCAGTGGAAGCTGCTCAGCTGTGAAGAAAGTCCTGTTTTCCAAGTACCCATATAGAATAACTTTCAGTATGTTTGGATATGGGGCTGAACCAGAGTGTGTTTAACTGGCATGCTAATAATTTTGTTGTTTGTCATTATAGTTCTTTGTAATATCTAGAAAACTAGGTAAAGATTAAATTTATGTAATAAAGTTGTATGGTTTTGGTTTGGTTTTTTGTTTCTTTTTAATTTCAGGAATGTCAATTAAATCTCTCTATTGTGAGAACTTTGAAATGTAAACTTAGGAAAAATCATGCAGGGGATGAGACAAGACTATTAGTTTTGAAGTGCCGTGGGTTATTCAAAGTAACATAAAGCCTTTATGTGCATCTTTCAGGTATGCATAAAGTCTTTGACTTCTCATTTCACCTAACATGAACAACAGTCGGTGTCGTCCATGCCTGATACTCCGTACTGTTTGACTCCAGAGTGTTCTTTGGACTATTAAGTGTTCCCAGAGGCTAAATAAAGCCTGAGACTAAATTACTTCTTTTGCTGAGGACTAAATTAATGCTAGACACTGAAAGGGGCAGTTCAGAAACCTTGTGGGCTGCATGACCAATATCCTATCCAAGGACTCAGTCTTAGCCCTGACAGCTCCTTGTCATGTCTCCTCAACTGGAGACAGTCAATTGGCTATTAAATTGCCAAAACCTGCAGCTCGTGTGTACTTCTGTCCAAGAAAAGTGTTCAGCTCTAAAGACCAGGGTTCATCTCTTGTTTTTCTACGTTCATTTAAAATGCCAAACAGTTGACAGTCTTTGGTAAACAAATCAGATTCAATGTAGTTCTGACTGTCCCAGGAAAGCTTGTTTTGCTGTTGTGGGTGGCAATGCTTTTTGTGGCATTGAACTCAAAACTCAGGTCTCAGTTTCATATATATTCATGCAATATCCTGTCCATTTCTCTAGTTCATCCAGTTAGTGGCGTATTTGAATATCTAATCCATTATATATACAGGAACAAATTATTTTACTTTGTAAAGATAATGGTATGTCCTGAAAAGATGAACTAATATGTTTTCAGAACACCCATGGATAAAAAAATATTAAATCAGGAATGATATTTTCAAGGGTCATGATCAGCAGGGATAGGTAGGTTAGGGCTGTGTTGTTTCCAGACTCCTGCATGGACTATTTCTCCAGCCTTCGGCCATTACAAAAATGAGAGGTGATGTAGGAGAGGAGAGACTGGACATTTATGTTCATGGATGTGCTTATCTCTCCAAATCAATTGAGTCAGGAATGTGAAAGATTGATGATTAAATATTTCCCAAACTAGTGGAAAACACATAAGCTCATCAGTAGTAGCTGAACAAATTAATGGAAGGTTTTCCAGCCACCAGCCAAGCAATAGGCAATAATAAATTTCTTTCCTATTAGTAAGAGGCTTGTGGGCAGAACATAATTTTAATTTCTTGGAGTGATTCTCAAATATAAATTTATAGATGAGTATGTCTTACTGTTTCTGGTTTGCATGCCTTGCCGCTAGTAGATTATGACCATTAGAGCTTGATAAGTAGTCATCTGGCCTTATCTGCTTCTTTCTTGTACTCTCTTGGAAAGCTTGTTTAGTTTTATTCTACACCTTTCCTAGTTTAGAGCTGATAATTACTTAACATTGCAATTACACAAACAGTGTCTATGTTTTTAACATTTTTCAGAACTAAAATGCCTGATCTGATCTTATTTCACTTTTTCAGAAAATAAACAGGATGCAATAGATTTTTATTATCTTCTGTTCCAAAACTCTGTCAGATTAGCTGCAAAATAACTTTTGTTTGACAATGTTGTATAAATACTTTTTTCTTGAATGGTGGTGATACCAAAAGGCTTAAGACCCAAGGCTTTGAAGTATTGTCCAATTGTTTCAGTGTATACTGCATTAAGAAATGTTTTAACTTTTGTAGCTTTGAAGGGTGTCTCAACATTAAGCAAAAGCTGGTGTGTTTCTGCACCACATGGAAACCAAGAAATATTCAAAAGCACTTTTCCTTTCTGATAGTCTTTTATTGGGTGATATTGAGTGACCACTTCAAAGATGAAATCCCTGCATTTGTGTGTTTGCATAGAACTTCGCTCCAGCCTAACTGGGGCCTAAGGAACTGGTGTAGTCCAAAATGACCGCTGAATTTTTGGGAAAAGGAGCAATGTTTTAAATCACACTTTCGTGAATATGGAATATCAGAGCCTTATTGTAAGAAAGGATAGGTTACATGGGTTGCTTTTTACAAAACACAAGACAAGTGGGGTTTGGGGGTTGATATTTTTTTTTTTTCCCCAGAAAACACTGTCAAAAAAAGCAGACAAAATTCAGAAAGAGAAAACCCAAAATGTTTCCTGATATAATTTCTTTTATTGAATTTGGGAGCAGAAAAAAAAAGGATAGAAAAAACTAGATGTGAAATGTAGAAAAAAGAAAAGGTGTCAGTAAGTCTTTGAAAAAAAAAAAAAGAAAGCTCCCCGAGTTTTCATCTTAAAAAGAAAATCTTTAAAATATCCTTTGGATTAAAACACATTGTCTGATCCTACTAACATCAGTAGTTTTACTGTGACTGTCCATTCTGAACTCCGCTAATAGTTCATTACATTTCTTACTGGCATGGTATACTGACTATGTTGCATATTATTGAATACTTGCAGTATTCCATTCCGGTGGTTTTCATTTATTCCTGCATTTGCGAGAGTAGGTACAGTTTCAGGATGGGAACTGATTGGATCTTTAGCCTATGTAAAGAACTTCAGAAGAAGACCACTGAGTAGGAGCTATGCTTTCAATTTCATCACTTTTTGCAACTAGGGAACTCTGAAAGAGAAGCCTGAGGGTTAAAGACTATGATAAATGCCTTTAGATATTAATCTGCCTTTCAGTCAGTAAACGCTCTGTGGTCATTGTCTTCTTGCCTTAAGATGCCTTTTATCTGTGTGAACTTTTATCTCAATTTTTATGAAAATGGAGCGCAAGGTTGAAGGATTTAAGTAGTATTTTGATGTGTTGTTTTAAGGAAATGTTGAACTTAATGAAAAGAGGCTTTTTGAGTGAGCAATTGCAATGTGCTGAAATTTTATGTAATCGGTCAATAATAAGTGAAAATTTCACCTTTTAAACCTTTCTTGTGTTTTCCAGGTATCTCCCTATTGAAAAGCAAAAAAAAAATTTGTATTGTTATCATAGTGTGGGATGATAGATATTCTTATGATAGGAAAGAATTTGTATGGCAAACAGAACAAAAGCAGGAACAAAAGTACTATTGTGCTTACAACTGTTGGATAAAGTTCAAAGGAAGTGATATTATTCCTAGATTATAAGTATTCAGTAACAGCAAAGAATACATTTTCTGCATGCGGATACATATTTTTAATATAAGTAATTTATTCCCCCCTTCTCAAATATTATTTTAAAAGAATTGTGCAACCTTTATTTCTCTGAAGCGTCTGTGACAGTATTTAATGGTTTTGTTTCCTTTTCTTTTTCGTTTTCAGAAGTGCTCTGAAATTTAGCTTAGATGGAGATCTTTTTGTTGATTCAATATTGTTTTGATCTATAAATACATGTGTAGCATGGTAGACAGCACCATATGATTCAGAACTGCTCAGTCTCGCCTCACACAAAAGCCAGCGATCATGTCATGCACAGATACAAACTGCAGGCAGTACGAACTAGAGGGTTTGCATGGTATTTGGTTCCTCTCTGTCCACTTTCTTATCCTTTCCCAAATATCCGCAGGTGATTCAAATAGCAGGTAACCCCTGGACTCTTGAATTTCAGTGGTATCACACTTTGTGGAAGGACATAAAAACCTGTGGAAAAATAAGCAATAGGGAAAGTTTTGTTTGATCTTCTGGAGCATCTGTTGTGTACATTTTTGATTTTTCCTCGGGCATTTCCTTTGAAATTAAACTGGTCAATCTGGTTGAAGGGCCCAGGTTTTCTTTTTCTTGTCTATGTAGATACGACATCATGACAGCCCTGGGTCTTTTCAAAGAGAGGGGGAGGGTTTTTGCCAGAAGAAGGTCCAGAACATGCATCTCCACTATGCTGACTGGTTTGTCAGGGAAAAGAAGACATAAAAAGAACTAGCAGAGGAGGGCTTCATAGAAGAGGGGAATGAAACACAGAATTAGGGGAATATCTTCAGAAATGTGGAGCTCCTCCCATGCCAACCCATGGATGCTACCAGTAATGATGATGCCATCACAGTCAGGTGGAAATGCAACACCAAATCTTTGCTCTCTGCCTGGGTCTATGAGAGGTCTCTGAAGAATTCTCTCCCCACAAGAACCACTGAATTTCATTTACTTTTAACCTGTTTCTGGGCTTCCAGGCTGAGATCAGTTGCACCTCCTGGCTGGGCTGTCCTTTCTTTCCACAATTAATATTTTGATGAGACCCAAGCAAACACTCTGGTTTTGCAGAATAACATTGCAGAAGAGGAGGATGAGAGTGCTTTTGCCAGTACTGCACTTTTTGGGTGCTCTTCTTTCAGGCGGGCACTGAGTTTACAGAACTATTTTGGCTCCTAGCTCTTTTCCAGTTTTAAAGTCTACTTATTTCAAATACAGACATATTGCTCTGCCCTAGGTTTCTCACTCAACTTGCCTGAAACACACTGTCTCCCTCTTCAACATCCTTTGAAGTATATCCTTTTAATGTGAATGGGCAGCTTCTAGGGGAAGACTTAATTGCCTTTCTATTCCTGCTCCATTTTTTGAAAAGGGATAGCTATCCTTTTGATTTTGCTGCCTTTGGATGCTTCAAGAGGCTCTGAGTAAGGACATTTGAAATGTGTTGATGTTTCAGATGGATCGCTGACAGCCTTTCATGGTTACTAATGTCAAGCTGTGATTTTACACAGTGGCCTTCATCAAGTTGCTTTGTAAAAACTGCATTGTCATATGAATTGTTCTAATATTTCATGTTTTAAGCAGACATGAGGATGCATGGAGAAGTAGCTAAAGAGGATCTGTGTGCCCTGAGATTATGAAAAATGAGACTGAAGGCAGAAGGGGATGTCTTGTCTGTGGAGAATGTCCTGCCGGTGTAGAACTGGTTTAGAAGGGCAGCTTTCTGCTCCTTCCTGCTCTGCATCCAGAAACACACAGGTGTTTCTATGCTGTGTGGTCCCATCACTTTGACCAAGATGGGGTGTGAGGTTCAGTGTTCAGCAAATAGTGTATATAATAGGTGAACTGGTTTTTATCTGTTTCTGAGCTGACTTGATTGTGGCCAGGATAAGGTGTTGCATAATTTATCCTTTCCTTACAGGGAAACCAACGTGCCACTTCTTTGCACCTCATGATTTAATCCAGTCTCTTTATGGTGGCAAAGCTTTCAAGTAACTTGGTACAGGCAAGCTGCTAATATGACTAGTTAGATTTGCTGTTCCTATAGATAGTGGTGTCTAAAGGTAGCAGTTTTTACGTATCAGAAATAGTAAAACGATTAAATTGCAAAGCACTTGGGTAACTTTACACACTTTTTTGCCACTTAGAGTCACACTTGAATGGATGGCTCTGATGATAGGGACCAAAATGCTCTTTGGAAAGCCTTTTTGTTAACAAAATTAATTAGTTTCTTCAGGTCTTTGTGCAAAAGATTGTCTGGTCAGGCCCAGTCACATCTAAGTAGATGCAATTGCAAAATTACTTTTTTGGGAGTATTGGGTATGCTCGTACTCAATAAAATATGTTTCCTCGTTCAACAAGGGAAACAAAAATACTTTTCAGAACAGGGAGAAATGGTGAGCAAATGTAAGTGGAACCTCGATGGTGCCTGATCTTGGAAACATTGCCCAGTGAGATTCAGAATCAGATTAGAATCATTCATGTGATTCATTCTTACATCAGATTCATAGAGTATGAAATTAGTAATCCCTCTAACTGGTCCTTCCTCACTGCCCCCACTCCCTAAAACTGTGAATGAAGTGTCAAGGATCAGGTGTTGCTCTGCCATGTGTGCCTTGTGTTGGTGGATCCATGTTGCATCTCCCTAGGTCTCCTTTATTGCTGGTGCTGATAGCAGTTCCCTGCTGCTGCACAGATTGTGCCTTTATTTGCAGTGCAGGAGAGAATCCGATGAAAGGACCCATGCTTGCTTTAAAAGATTATCTTTGGTTTCCTTTTCTTCTCCTTTTCAAAAATCCTACTCCATCATAATATAGAGTCATTGGAAGGCACTTGCCTGCTGTACATGACATGTGTCTGAGAGCTGAGGAAGAAATAAATTGTGAACTGGGTTGTGGTTCTTTCTGTTATTAGCTTGTTTTAAGCAATCACCTTGTCAGAATTCACCCTTTTTCCTGCTCCTCAAAGCAGATGAGTGTGCTAGCCAGCATCAGCCAACCGTATTACAAGCAGCAAGTTCCAAAGGGAAGTGGTTCCTGGTTGAGGGGGTTGCTCCATGGAGTGTGTCACCAACCGGTGGCACCTCTGTCTCTCCTCAGGTTATCTTCCTCCTCGAGGAGAAGGAGGGAGGATGGGAGCAGGGGCTTCCTTGGGGAGTATGAGAAGGGGGTTGCAGTGAGCGCAGGATGCAGGAGGAGACTGTTTCAATAGCAGGTCACGGAGAAGGGGAGTCACAGGGCACTTATTTTGTTTGCTTGTTTATACTTACATTTCTTGTGGAATAGCTGTTTTGGTTTTTAATGGTGTGTAAGGAATACTGCCAAAAATGGAAAACATTCATTTGAATTTTTAATGAAGCTGATTGTACCTCTTTTCCATTTAATTTCCATGAATATTCTACAGAATATAAAGGGAATATTCACTGGAGCAATAAATGTTATGCTAATTCTGTGGCACAAAAATGGCAAGTGAGTTTTGAGTTTATAATTGTATCAATAATGATAGCCTATTTTATACAGTACTCATCCAGAACCATGCTTCACTTGCGTTGAAGTCAGACTTGAGTGTGTTTCTTGACTACAGGGTATGTGCACAGCTTCTGCACAATTAGTGCATGCGCAACGGATCTAAAACACACCGAGCAAGACTGTGCCCACCCCAAGTATTACAAATTTTAGGGGGAAAAAACCCAAACCGAACCTTAAATCCAGACAAGCAGGGACCTGTCCTGATTGTATGAAAGTTTTCACTATTCTTGACCTAATCCCAAACAGTGGAAAAATATTAGGAACTGCAGTTTATTGATAGGGTTCGTTTTTTCAGCAAAGTCTTTATTCTTCACAAGGATAGTTCTTCCAGACATTACAGCTGTGGAATATTTCTTTTCACCAGCAAGTCCAGCATGAAAGCCATCAAACAGGGCAAAATGGAGGGAAAAGGTGCAATTAAACAGTGGAATGGGATGAGAGAAATGTAAAGGCATCATGTGCTTAATCCCCAGACAGAACTGATTTGGAACCATGATCCATACTAAGCTCATGCAAGTTAGATTTGAACCTTTTTGAAAGTGTTAGTATTAAGAATTGTTTTTATATAATATCACATTATTTTCTCCATATACTTTATATAATCTTACCTAATGGGACTTGCCTCTAATAATTGCAATAAATGTTTTCCTTGGTTTTGTCAATCAGTTTTCTGTTCTCTTTTCTAGGTAGTCTTATATCTCTGATAACTATCAGAGATAGATCACTGCATCTCTTATCCACGTAAGTTGCCTTACTGGCTTGCATAAATTTATTTAAATGGGTAAGGAATAGTGTTCCTGAAGCTTACTCTTTCGAAACCTGTCCTGATTTTTTGTTACTGTCTTGGGCGAGGGGATATTTTTCCATGAAATCTTGCAGTATTTGTTGTCACAGAATCAGAGAATAGTTAAGGTTGGAAAGGACCTTAAGAGCATCTAGTTCCATCTCTAAACGTAACGTGAAGTGGGACATGTTTTGTGAGCTTGGTGCTGAGTTTGCCTCTTCTTGGAGTTTTCCTGCTACTGCTGAATTTTCAGTATATCATCTGGACCTATTTAGATAATGCTATTAGCAAGCACTTATTTTTACAGTAGAGAACAGACCATTATCTTCCAAATGACTGTTATTATAATAAGTTCTTTCTGCCTTTTTTTTTTTTTGCAGAGTTTTTCTTTTTAGTTAAACAGAATTTTAATTAATGCTTAATTTTGGTGTCTCTCCCATGATTGTTTTAAAGCTATTTTAACTCTTTTTAGGCCATTCAACAAAGTTTTTCCCTGAGGCTTTTTTGGCCTGAGAGGTCTGCTTCAGTGCAGACAGGTGTTTTGACACTGTATGCTTTAACATGGATGACTTTAATTTTAAATCCATACTGCCTTTTGTTTTAATTTAGTTTAAATCTCTTGCAAGCACCATAATTTAAAGTGAATAGGCGCTTTGAAATCTGGAATAATTGTCCAGAGAGGATAATTTCAGAATCTATTGCATATATCCATTTAAACACATACTTTGGTACGCTGAAGTTTTTTTCCTTTTGTGGAAAGGTGAAAGTCTCCTATTTATAGGCTGCAAGGTTTTATTCGAGTGCCAGTAAAATCTCAATGGTATATGAGACCAACATATTGAAGCTTCCATACCAAAAGAGCATGATTGTGTTTTTTCTTACCTTTCAATGAAAATGCAAATCAATAAATAGCATTTAATTATTTTGTGTCTATAGCTAAGGTGATTTAGTACTTTATTTTATCTGATATGTGTTCTGTGGCTGATGGGGTAGTTATAAGGAGCAGTTGATTGATACACTCTCCTTTCACCTTTTGAGACCTCAGTTTAATCCTGGCATAGGTCATACTGGAAATTAGTTTCGATAGGCATGTTTTGCTCTTTAATGCATGTTTGTCCACATCATAAACCCATCAAGCAACGTGATACAGTTAACAGTCAATGCCACAGACAAGTTGATGACCGAATGAGTAGACAGGCTTTTGAAGAGTAATTCATGCCCTTCAGCAAAATTGTGATTTGGAACAGCTGAGCTCAGCTTCTTCCGAAGTCCTGGCTCTGACTAGTCACTCAGTTACTTAGTTTTCATAGAAAGCAAATGCGTCTACTTGAAAATATGGATTTTCCAGTTGTCTTCCTGGAACTCCTTGCAAGTTTTAAGGACCTAAGGACAACTCTAGAATGGGCATTTTGTTATAACCGGGAAATGTCCGTTTTAAAACGTTTCTTGTTGATTATTTGACCTTTAAAGTCACAGTGACAAAATAAATCCAACCGTAACATTAGCCAGTGTTCTCAGAGGTGACACTGATGTGTATTCCAGCATTACCTGTGTTCCCTGGGCAGCCTGGTGGTCCCATCCCGGGTTAAGCAAGAATCCCTGAGGGTAAAGCTCAGCAGCGAATCTGGAGCTCCATGACAGCAGCAGTGCCTCTCTGTGTCTCGAGAGCAGGTCAGAGCTTTATTGTTTCACACCCTTTGTATACAACTTCATCATGCAACCCCCTTATTTCTCATAAGCTAACTGCATGCTGAGCAGTAAAAAGGAAAAGCTAAGTGGAAACCAGTAGGGATCTGTCTGCAAGAGGCACTTGTGCCACTTACACATGCAGGTGGAATAGCCTCATCAGCTGCTGTACCTCTGTTTCACACGGAGCCTGCTTGTGTGAATAAGGTTTCCAGGATTAGTTGCTAGGCCTTTTATTTAGCTTTTCAAAGTATGGCTGTATTTCTGGCACGGCCATAGTGCAATCACAGGGAATATTTTTGATGGATAGCAGAAGAGGAGAGAGAGAGAGAGATGCTCACTGAGCCCAGCTGATGCATATAGGGTCATTTATGTCTTGTCGATAAACATATGAAGTACAAGAAAAGACCCCTGGGAAGCCAGTGACACTAATGGAAAAGTTAAGTGTGAGACTGTACAGGTGGACTAGGTGCCTTTTATTCAGAGTTGTTATTAATTTAGACAGAGCAATCGAGAGCTGTCAAGAGTGTAACCTCTGTGTTCACCTCTGTAAATTATCATAGTCTCTATCACCTTAATAATAGGAATTCTAGAGGTGAGGCTCCGCTTACTTGTGATTTAAAAGGAAACAATTAATTGTTGTTCTTGAATAAGTTTCTTTTTCACTATTGTTTTATAATAAGTTTCTTTGCCACTTTGTTAGAAGCTCCTCTTAAAAGTAGTACAAGGTGAAGAGAAGATGTGAGCCTGTATCAGATGTAAACCGTTGAGTAACAGGCATTAGCTCTGTCTAACGAGATGGTGCATGGCCAGGAGAAGAAACGTAGCATAAGTTCCAATTAGTCACACTGATTTTTGATACTATAAGGAAAGGTTAGCGCTGGCAGTGGTGAATTTTTGTTCTCATTTCCAGTTACGCTTGTACGCCAGCTGTAACATGTCATAGTCGCAAAATTTCTCCTTTAAAAGAGAGCATCCTTCTCCCTGATGACAATCGCAACCTGAAGAGAGCATTCTGATTCACTGGTCCCAAATGTCACCTCCCTGACCTCACAAAATGGACTTCTCAGCTTTTGTGTATCACCTTCTGCCTTCTCTGTACCCTCTGAGCTCTCACTGCATCCCCTTCCACACAGAGATTTGATTCATTGAGCTGGATTGTGGCAGAGAAATCTCATGTTAGCCTCTCTTCTAGTGAGACTGACAAAAACATTGTGATAGATAAGCTTTCTTCTGAAATTTGAAATAGCCTCATATATACCTGCTTTTTTCTTGTGATTCTGTGCCTATTGGGTAGGGCAGAATGCAGCTGAACAGCTGGGGCGTCTGTTTCACGATATTTTGAACTCTGCCATGGAGAAGCAGAAGTGACTTCATGTAATGTTAAAGAACAGCTAGGTCTCTTTCCTTTTTCTTATCTAAGGAAACATAACTCATTCTGTGCCTGTGTCCCTAATTAGTAACACTTACAAGCCTTGACCTTTCGACAGGGAGCTCAGCTTCGTCTATGCAGAATTGTCCCTATAATGTGGCTGTGCATAATAAAAAAAAAACAATTTAAAACACATTAAAACATTAAAAATACCCACTTAAAAGCTTAGACCCAGACTTTTCCATATTTATTCATCTTGAGCAGTAATTTTTTCTCGTAATAGTCCCGGTGGGACTGTAGTGAGATACTTTGCGCTGCAAGTAAGGGAGACAGAGCACTGCTTAATAAATAAGCAGTTGTGTCTTTCTGCTTTGTTAGTTTATAGCTCAATAGTCTTTGTGTCCAGTGTATGATTTCTTTCCTAAGACCAGCCTAGTTCCAGCAGCCTTCTTCTGTCACTTTATTGTACATGTGCTCCTTTAGCTTATTTTGTCTGAACCTGAAAAAAGTGATAGAAATTAAAGCTGTAGCTGGAGTCTAATGCTTTTATCCAGACTGGTGTCACTGTCCGGGAAGACTGAAAATGTTTCTTTCCCAGGTGACAGCGCAGGCATGGCCACTCTCATGGCAGATTTCTGGCAGAAAAGGACTGAGTCCTGGCAAGCTTTGTGAAAGCAAGTCACTGCTACCATGATCCCTTATGTATTTGGGAAAATTCCAGATTGCGGAAAAATTGGTCAGACTTCCATATAGTCCTTTACTCTGTCTCCTTTGCTTCTCCAGCTTGTCTTATCTTTATTACCAGACTAGAAAGTCATGAGAAATAAGTTCTGTGTAAGAGTGAGCCTTTTCTTCTGCATTTAAAAGAGCAATGCCTTCTTTATGCCCAGAGAATGATTGAGCTGCCACAACCACATATTGCAAGGCCCCGTTTCCTTACTTCAGATGATGAAAGTGTCCTATGCCTGAAATAAGTTTAGAATTCAATAAACTCTTGTTCAGAAACTGTGATTTATTGTACTTAGCTATCTAGTTCAGAAGAAAAAAGGCAGTCAGACTCCAAACCAGTATGTTCTCTCAGCTGTTTTGTGGTCTGAAGAAATTCAACTTAACATGCAATGGTGTTATGCATTTTACTACTACCTACTGTGAGGCTCTTTACAATGAAAATGACAAATCTATCCCCAGGAAAAAGGTGCTCTAACAATGCCCAGCAACTTGTCGTAACCCCTATGCTAACCATGGTGTATGTTCTCCGTCTACCTAATCAACTTCTTGTTGTATACCGCAGTGATGCTATGCAACAGTTACCACAGATCTTTCATTTAGAGGAATGTCTTTTCTTAGGATTAAAGGAGAGAGTATGAGCTTGATTAAAAGAGTTCATCCTCTCCAAGATTACGCAGTGTCCATCAAGGTTGACCTTATAGTTAATGAAGGCTGTAGTCCACTGTGTTCTGGCCTGGAGTTGCAGTCAGTTTGGTAGGCAGCTATAAAAGCACCATCTTGATCTTGCTTCTCTCTGAGGTGTTCTCGATCGCCCTCTAATAACTCCTTAAAGCTGATTTTTTGAGGTGAACAAGAGATAGGCATCATTTGACTAAATTGCAATTCAAGAGTAACAGCAACATACTTAATTGAGTTTTGTTTCTGTGGAAAACATACAAGCACACTATGATCTACATGAGAGAGAGAAAATGTTAATAAAGTACTTTTCCCTCTACATGCTTTCTAAAAACCTGGGATGACAGAAATTGCCATACAATAACAAGAGTGAACACTGAACTAAGCAAACTCTTCTTCAGGAGTGCCTTCTTATTCAAGTATATCCTGTTCATTGCAGTTAATTCTTTCGTAGGATTTTTACCCCAATATTCATTTTTTATAACTTCCACAAAGGTGAATATTACTCTTTGATCTAGTAAATACAGATGTTTCTCTTCAGCTTCCCCCATTTTATTTCTAGAAGAAATAATGCATTCTTTCATGACCGTATTTTCTTTCAACTGTTTAATAAAGGAACAGTGGAGTGCTCCAGCAATTGAAGTGCTGACTTTTTTGGTTGAATATTGAAGTATTTTTATATAGCTGCCATTTTGACAGAATTGGCTTATATCCCTTCTATACTGTATTCTAAGCTTCCATAGGTGTAGAGTTATATAGATGGAGGAAAAAGATGGCTTGCTATTTAACATGCTGCTTTCTGCATTTATCTGTTGATGCTTGATCTTTTGCTTTTACATGTATACCTTATATTTTTGTAAGCTCCTTTTTCCTCAGCTGTCATGCAAACCTGCATGTTTTAGATGGCTGAGATCACACCAAACTCATCTCAGTTAATAGCTACCAGTTCAGCTCCTCCTCCCCTGCTACTTGACCCAGGATCCTTCTGAACCTTTTGGCTGTGCGAGCAACTCAAAAGAAAACAGATAATGATGGTAAATGGAGTGTCATGCTTTTCTTTATATATGGCCATTGTAATACAGATGCAGCAAGCCAACAGTGACTCATCAGTAGCACCAAGCCTGCAATTTTGCTGTGTTTGCAATTTCAAAGAAGAAAAGCAGCTCACAATTACATGTATTAAACTTTCAGATGATGCAGAAATTATGATGTACATCATTTATATTATCAGTCAAACTATAGGGAGAGAATATGAGGTCTTTATGTGGCCCAGGTGCACATTTCCTATAATTTAATCAGCACAAAGCACCCTCATTTCGCCAGAGAACTCTAATTCATGCTGTGAAAACCACACCATGCCCTCTGTCACCCCCCTGCTGCAGTCAGTAAATTACAACTAACGATTCATAACTGTTACCTGCATTTAATCTAGTGCCCTTTGCAGTGAGTTCAGCCAGCTCTGTTCTACAACCTGATAAAGTTCTACAGAATGCCATGAATTATCTTCATGGAGATTATGGATATCAAAAGGGACTGCTTAGAAAAAAAAAACACCACCCCCCCCAAAAAAAAAAACCAACCTAAGAAAACCCCAACAACACCCTCCCTCCCCCCCAAAAAAAATCAAGAAAAATCTAAACAAAAATAAACCCAAACCTCGAAACCAAACCCAAACTAAAGTAGCTAGTAATTTGGTTCAGGCAAATGCATGCGGGAAGCACAATGATGCTGATCTCTGACAACTGCATCCCTCAGCTCAGCAAGGATGCATTGGTGGTGAAGAGAGCTATCTGCCTGTCTGCTTTCCTGCTCATTTCTTGTTGTCTACCTTTCCTTTCTGCACTCCTGCTCTTCCCCACTCTTGTCACAGGCCACAGAATAGGGAAAAAGGCTGAAGAAATGGTTATCCTGATGCGGGAAACCTGACTTACCTCTTGGCCAGATCCTGCCAGCAAAATCAAGTTTAGAAACTGAGGAGGAGAGAGTAGGGGCAGAGGGATAAACTGAGTTAATGGCCAGGGGTGGGGGAAGCATTTGCTGGTGGGTGTAGAAATGTGACGCAAGGCTGGGAGCTTTCCATGTGTGTGTGTTTGTTTTTCCTACCTGTAACATGGCTGTCAGGAGCTTGCTGTCAGTGTGGGTATGTGCTAACTCCTACTGGAGGTGGGGAATCCTTACAAGTGCTAGAAAGAGGGCAGAGAGCTGCAACATGCCCATAGGTGAGGGACATCCATCAGCGTGGGGGGCTCGGGGAGAACCACAGCTCTGGCTTGTGCCTCTCCCCCTGCACATGTCCTGTGGGCTCTGCCATTACCCTGGAAAAGTCCCCATGGCTGTTTGCTCTGGGAGCTGGAATGGCCACCTTTGTATTTCCCAGAAAGCATATTGAAGAAGTTAGAGCTGCTGTTTTGAAAGCTGTCCAAAGAGGATTTGGATGCTCAGTTCTCATTAAAAGCTGGTGGGAAAACAGGTGCCAAAATCCTGGCTTTGACATCCTAAATCTGCCTGCACTGAACAGAAGGAAGAGGGCAAGCTGAGAAAGACAAATGTCTCTTCAGTTGATTTGAAGCTAGCTGGTCAGGTTGAAAGAATTTAGTTTTCTCCCTCTGTCTTCTTACCTTTGTCTACACCAAAATGAAAGGTGGAAAAACCAGAAGCCCACCTAGGAAGTCTTACAGTTGTTTTGGTGTTTTCCCTTTTGGAGTTATATTCTCTTCTGCTATTTAATTTAATTTCATTTTTAAAGGGATTAAAAAAAAAAGATTAGGCAACTAAAAAAAATTTCTTGTACTCTTCTAGTGAAAAATCTTTAGTAGAGTTTGTTTGAGATTGAAGATGGGTGTAATGACTCAACAGGTTGAGGCTTCATAATCACAGATGTGTATCAAAACATAGAGTAAATCACTGGAAACCTCACTGTCCTGGGAGTTTCCCACAAGAAGTTGTTTACAGACCAGTGAGTAAGAGTGAATGCCTCTTACTGTGATGGTGCTACACAGCTCTACAGGTCTGATTTGCTGTATCAGAGCAGATGAAGATTGTATGTTGTTACTGAGGTGACACGTACAGTACATTGATGTGTGCAAGTTAAGGATACTGCTCAATATTTGTGGTATGCATGATTTGTATTGTCTGATATTTTGTATGAGTGCTGAACACTAGAAATTTTCAGTAGGTCCAAGTCCGTGAGAGTTGCCAGTGCCATAGAAAGATGAAAAGTTACTGTAAATGGTTTTTCCTTTGGTTATTTACTGAAACACTTCCACTTACTTATTTTAGAAGGACCACATATTCCCCCAGACACTTTCTTGGCTTTCTTGTTTTAGTCAGTGCCAGATACCAGTGTCAGTGATTTCTCTCCCCCTATTGTGGTTACAGTATTTCTTTTATAGAAATTTTTGGAGGCTGCAGACTAATTTTACTCAAGTCTGTAGCTGGGAATTACATGGCATTGACTCCTGTGGTCTCTCAGTCTGTTTCAGATTATAACTGTTGACCTAGAGGTGAAAGTCTCTATATCCCATTACTAATTCCCTGAGTCATACGGTTCCCTATAACAATACTTTCAACAGATGATGCAGGATGCTAGTATTCAATAGCATCTACTCCAATTTATTAGCAAAGATATCTTCCAGATTATCTTCCAGATATTGTTTTTTGAACAACAAATAAATAGGACAAGGGGGAATGGCTTTAAACTGAAAGAGGGTAGATTTTAGGCTAGATATTAGGAAGATATTGTTTACTGTGAGGGTGGCAAGACATTGGAACAAGTAGCCCTGAAAAGCTGTGGCTGCCCTATCCCTGGGAGTGTTCAAGGCCAGGCTGGATGAAGCTTTGATCAACCTGGTGTAGTGGAAGGTGTCCCTGCTTACAGCAGGGGGGTTGGAACTAGATGAGCTTTCAGGCTCCTTTCAACCCAAACCGTTCTATGATTCTATGACATGTGTGTAGCTGTACTCATGAACTCCTCATGAATTCATCTTTATGTGTCTAAGATTTTTGCTGAAGACAAATACCTTAAGGGTTAAAGACAAGATCTGAATTTGTTTTAGATTTCTGGCACATTATTATTCACAATAATTTACTGGATATAATAAACGCCTTGAGTTAAGAAAATCCCTTGGTACTAGGTTTTCCTATTTTGAACATCACTGTAGTCCTTTTCATTTGTGACTGCGACTTAGCATACTTTCTCATTACTGCTATCTTAAAAGCTACACACCTTAGCATTTCAGTCCTATTGTTTAGAGTGTAGGTCTGAATAGGGAAGAACTGAGGTAAAAAGAAGCGAGGGTTATGGAGGGTAACCTTTCTAACTATTAAATGCACGTGGAAATTTGCACTATCACCACCTATTTTGTGTATCTGCCAATTTGTTTTCATTTGTCTCAATTACACCATTACTTGAAGAAACAGATGTTATGTCCAATCCTCTGACCAGATTTTGATTACGTGATAAAACACGAAGGAAGCTGCTAGATGTCTCAAAAGTTACACTGACTTCCCATGTTTTTACATAAGTGTGTGATCAGATCCATTGAGAACATTCAAAGCGCCAGAAATGGGTATAGAACAAGTCGGAGGTTTTGCTCCAGAAGAATTTAGGTTTTATGGTCTGATGTATTTATTCATTTCTTTTTCACCTTCTCTCACTTCTGGAATACCTCCACTTAAATCAGAAGTGCTGCATCTTCAAACGTTAGTGTCAAATAAGTTATTTTGGCCCACATAACTAAAATTTACTTTCATAAATTCCAGATAAAGTTTTGTAGTTATTCTGATGTAAGTGTATAGAAAAGAGTTTTGCACAGTAAGCTCTAAAATTTAGAGTGATCAATATTTGATTCCTATCACGCTCTTTTTATGAGAAGTAACCTCTGAAAAACAAACTAGCTCCACACTTAAACTGTTGTTCTCATGTACTTCAAAGTAGCGCATGTATTTCATATATAATATTTATAAGTTGCCAACCGTTTCTCAGGCATCTATGAGCTAGTTATTTCTCATAATGTGGTATGGCTGTGCTGTTATTTTCTGTTCTTGTTTGTGCAGTGGTAAAACTGTCTTAGGCTGGCAGCACAACAAAGGAGCTTTTTGACATTATCCTCTGTACATTTGGCTACATCAATTATATATTTTAAAAAGTGATTCTGAAGCACTGAAGAAAACATTTAAAGCTGCGTAAGATCTGTAAGCTCCTATTGAGCTATGCATTTAGCACACCTATGCCTAATACTATGAAACAAGAGACAGACAGAAAGTGAAAAATAAATCACCCACAGTTAATTATAAAGGACAGTGTCAATATAAAACTACAAAGAGTAAAATGTGATCTAGTTTTCCTAGCTCTTGGAATATGCTAACTTGCAAAATGTATCTGTTTTCTTTCTTCTCTCATGCTATACGTATGGGAATGAAAAGACAATCAAAGTTTTGGTATTTCTTTATCTATTCCTACAAAACAGATGTGTATCAGGTGTGCAGATGGTGACTGAAGTCAGTTAGGTTTTGTTTGGTATATCAAAAAAAAGCTGAAGTGAGGAAATGTCAAGATTTGGATAAGGGATAAATTGAAGACACTGTATCAAAAATAGCAGCGCAGAAAAGGTTAACTATGAGTACACAGTGGAAGAGAAAAGCATAACTTAAGGGAATTAAGAATTGAAAAGAAGCCTAAATAAAAGGAGAATGCAGTACTACAGTAAACCAGCTGATTCAGAGTAGCATTTCTGGTAGTACTCAGAAAAATCTTGGATATAGGAAAAGGAATGTTATATGTCTACTTTTATATTGAAATATAGCAAAAAGAAATTTAAGAGCAAAATTATCCTTTTAGAAATCCTTGAAAATCAACAGCAGATAATATTTACAGATTGAAATCGCCAACACAATTCTTGGTTTTTGAATACATTTTTTCCTGTCCTTCCAGGCACCTTGAAGCTTGTGAATGAAGTCACAAAATGTTTAGGAAAAAACCCCTATTTTGGAAACTCTGAGGTAAGCTTGGCCAGGGTTTCAAATGAGATGTCTGTTGCCAAATGAGAAATGGCAAAGGAAAAAAAAGGTAATCTGAAGCATTCATAGGTTTCATTGTCATTAACAATGTTAACTGAAAAGTGGAGCAGTCTGGAAGGAAGTGGGCAGATTAAATATAGCTCAATCTGCCACATTTCCATCTGCTTTTATGTATCCGAAACAGAAAAGAGCCACCTGCTAATCAGAAGTGACACATCTCACTTATGATTGCAATTAGTCTTTTTTAGTTAATCATCTTAATTAGTTTGGAAATCTTTAAACATACGGGAAAACAGCAGAAGATCAAAAGATAATAGTTCTATAAATGAAAGTTGTAAAAATATGATGAGTAATCACATGAGTTCAGGGCAAAATCATGAAAATTGGGGCATAAACAAGATTGGTTGGCTTTTTAATTATTATTTTACCACAATCTGAACAAAGCCTCATCTAAACAAAACATAGGATAAAAATGGAAGAGGGAAAAAAACAGTAAAAATTATCTACCCAGTGCCTTAGTACCTTCCTCACCTCCAAAAATACCACGGTATAAACCCAGACTGAGTAAAACACAAACCAAGCTCGATTCACCATATTTGAGTGTTGCTTAATTGCACAGACCTTCTTTGTCTGGGCTTCTGCTGGTTCTTTTTAGACTACATGTTTTGTCTCTTCAGTTACTTTTGTGTAAAACCCCTACATAAGTATGTTATTTACATACCTAACGTTGCCATTAGAGGCAATGATAAGTGGTTTCTACATTTTCTCAAGACTTTTGCTCATTTTTGTTTGGCTTTGTTGGTACAGATGTGATCGTGGTAAAATGCATCCCTGGGATCTGTACAGGAAAAAGGTATGGCAGTTCTGTGAAAGCTTTTGCTGAGGGGCAGAGCATCCCAATGCTTTGCAGGCTGCTCTTGGAAGTGTAGCTCTGTGGTAGGTACAAGCCTGTGTTTATTTGTTAGCACCAGTTTCCACCTGCTTCTTCCAGCCAATTGATAGCTGGAAGCAGTCTTGTTTTAGTTTTGGTCAATGATATTCCTGGCCTTTTGGGGTAACTGAGTAATTTCAGTGAAGTTGCTGGACAAGACCTGGTTCTTTAGTGGTTTATATTGCTATCATTTATCCACCTAAAGGTTCATTTCCACTCTTACTTTCTCTTTAATTTCCCTGGCAGTACTCACCCATTTTTTTCTGCTAATCTTCATTTCCTGCTTAAAATCATCCCAGGGCCAAGAACTAGAGTACATGTATCTGATACATCGGGGTGCCCTGGAAATGAGAGGCTGTACTCATGAACAGGCTAAAGAGTAGAGCTGCATTGTGGCAAGGCATAATGCCCAGCACCACAGCCTTGTCAGCATCAGCAGCCCACATGCATGGAGGTGCTGCAGCACTGAAATAGGGGCTCACCCACCCAGCACAGCAGGTTCACCTGAGCAGATAAGTCAATCGGAGAGAGCTGAGTCGCAAACTGGTCACATTGATAACTAATGTACTTGGCAGTATCTCCTTGCCTTCTCCCTCTGGTGCAACCACCATGGATAAGTTGCGTTAGCATCTTTGCTGCTGGCACTACAGAAGTCATCCCTAACTTCAACCCTGGGAAGGCAAGCTGGAAGGCTAGCATGCAGCTCATCGCACGACGCCTTTATGATCGCATCTATATGAAGTGTGGAGCATGCATTTTCTAAGAAAATACCACTTCACCCAGCAAAGTCAATGCTGTCATTTTGCAGGTTGGTTTGCCACAAATGTGTTCCTGTAGTTGAATTTAGGATGTGTCTGGTAACGCACAGTTCCCATTTTACAACAGGTACGTGCAATCTAGCTTCCTTATGAGGGAGAGCAAACGCGTAGTCTGCAAGACATATCTGGAGTGTCAGGGAATGATAGGAAGATTGGCTTTTAACATGAAATGAACTTTTGGGATAAAGATGAGGAAGAGTGAGTTTTAATTAAAAGTACTTTCAGCTTATCTTCACCCTCAAGGGAACGTGATTTTTCATCCATTAAAAGCAATTGGAGCATTGAAATTCTACTTATTTATTTATTTATTTAATTCTTCTGGAAGGAGAAATAGGTCCTAATTGAGTCTCACACTGTGCAATTCAGGAAAAGTCACATGTACCCCATTTGCTCTGCGTCTGTTGCAGTACTGCATACAGGATACAGTTTCTCCACCATGTAGACGGTTAGACGGGGAGGGTGCATGTATGGCCCTACTTTTTCCAACATAGCCTGGATAACAGCTGGTAAGATAGGGGGGTGTAAGTTGTGTGTGGATGTCACAAACACCCATCATGCTAAAGAGGGGGACAACCCTCTGCTGGGTTAAATAGTAACCAAGGAACTGCAGGGAAACTTTAGATAAAAGGCTTGGCTAGAAAAGAAGTGACAAAGCAGAATGAAACCTTGACATTTGTGAGCGCAAATTACCATTTTATATGTGCCCAGCATAGTGATTCACCTGTGGTATCACTGTTATTGGTCCTGAACATATAGGTCAGAGAGAGATTGGCAGTTATTTGCAAGTTGTTAATAAATGAATAAACCAATGTAAACCATGTGAATTGAGCAGTTAGTTTTCTTTTCCCCCTGTGATGTTAGTGAACAGCAAGATCAGACTGTTGTGAGAGAATAGAAAACGAAAAGACTGACCTGCAGAGACTGCAGAGAATATTTTGTTCTTTTACAGTATCTGTGATGTAACTCAGAGCTGATATAGCTCTGTGTGTTTTTTGCCTTAAATAGTATGCGGGTTGTACTGATATTGTTGTTTCTTTGCTTTATAGTTACAAAAATAAAAGGACCTATATCAGACAATGAGTCAACTTTTTGAGTCTCTCTATAATACTTATGATGTAATGAATGAAAGTAAAAAAAAAAAGAGGTAAATAAGCCTACAATTCTTTACTTCAATTACCAAAGAAAAAAGGAAAAAGAGAGCAGGTGCTTGAAAAACCCTGTCATATAAGATTTCCACTTTCTTTGGAAAGCAAGAACATTGAAGTGAATCTACAATTGCTGGTTTCCTCTAGAAACAGTAACACTGACCTTCCTCTAATCCTTCTGACCTACTATTGTAAGGCTGCTTATAAACAGAAATAGAAACCACATGCTGCCAGTGAGGGTATTCTTAATTTCTCATCCCAAGTAAAATGAAGCTGTGTCCTCTGTGAATGAGTTTCTAATTTTTCTCTCTTCTTGCAGCTGAGAAAGAGCATAATGGAATGCAACACTGAAAAATCACAGGTGGGTAAAAGTTGTGGCAACACATTTTAGAGACAAAAAATATCCATCCAGAAAATAAAAGTATGAGGTTTTGTGCTTCTGGATATTGTGTGTGAGAGTGCACCTACCAACAGCCTCTCACTTCGCTCTAAGTGGGCTATTTCTCAAGTGGCTGGGTCACAAAGGAGTCTGTTCCAAGACCCTGAACAGCCATTGATCACTTTCATGGTGATATTTGATACTTTCAGCATTTTTCTGCTTGCTCCCCAGGGCGACAGGCTGCTGATGGCAAACACACGGTGAATGCACTCCTGCCCTTGAGGATGGAGGAGCAGTGCAGTTTTAGTATGAGCCAGGGGTTCTCACAGTCCACACCTTGATCATCAGTATGTATCTCATGGTAGTTCACTGCACAGTTTTAGTGCATGTGAACTAGATTCCTTTAAAGGGAGAATAAACTGTTCCAGGTTTTTGCTGGAGAGGAGGATGTGAGTGAACCGACAGCTTTTTTTTGAGCCAACTCTGAACCATGGGCACAGTGGAGATGTTCAATCAGGCAATCTGACTGCCCATAGGCCAGAGCAAAACACCTGTAGCATAGATGTGAGGACCTCAGAAACATGTTTCCAGAAGAAAATCCTTCCCTTCTGTGTTGATTTAATTGCTTATGCAGCTAGAGTAAATTCCACTTCGAGTTTGTAGAACTTGGTATCCTCATAAATGCCTTTTAGTTACATACGTAAATGCCAACAACAGCAAAAAAAAAAATAAGGATTAAACTGAAAAGCAATTCTTAGAGAAGTCCTAATTGTTTTAGGTGTCTTGTGAAAGATAATGTTCAAGTAGAAACAAAAGTAGAATTCAAGTTGCTTGTGTTCATAAATGCTCCATTAGTAGGGCTTATGTGCCTCAAGCCTGCAAAAGGTAACCTCGTTCCAGACAAAAAAGCCATGACTATTGTTTTTTAAGAGCTATTTGGTATTGTTGCCAGGTTTTTAACTGCTTTTTCTTTTAAGTCACTAGTCATAACTGCTGCTGTGCCTCAGGTTCTCATCATGGCATTTATGCTAAGGCAGTTTTGGTTACGTGAAAGAATGGATTGTGCAAGCATCTCTCAGGATTGGGTTTAGGTATTAATGATCCCACTGCTGGGTGGGTGACTGCACTAAATCACCTTGATTGATCCTTTAAGGATCTATTTCTTGTATTATTCCACATCTTCTTGTTAGTGATTTGTGGTAAGATGTTGTCTGGTGTGTTGTGTATCAAGTAACTTGGATGATGAATTGCAGTCCCATATATCAAACGATTTGAGTGGCGGATTTTAATCCCATGACAAGTCAAGACCAATTGCTCCAGGAGTCAAAAGAGAACTGATGGTCCAGCCATAGTTCAGAACAGCATAGAGATTACAAGAAACCTTATGTTTCCCTAAGTTCCTCATTTGCCCCAAAGTTCCTTGTTTATAGTAAATAAATATGCCTGGATACTTAAGTGTTTCTTCCATCAAAATATTTGAGTGTTTAAAAAATAACAATGAAAATCAAGTATGACTGATATGGGGGCTTTTTTAAGTTACTTGGAGGCTTGTGTATATGTAAGGGATCAGTCTTTGCTTCTTTTTCAGGGATATGGAGTGACAGAAAATGGCAACTGATCAGAGATCCCATTGCTTGTAGGAATGGTTTTGGTTATGAGGTTGAGTTGTATGAGAAAATGCATCCCAACTCTGAGATCGGGTTTCTCCTGAAAGAAAAGTAAAACCTGGTAGCTTTATGTAGCAAGACCTCTGCTGCAGATGCTCGGTATTTCAGATGTTCAAGCCACAGAGAGCAGATTCAGGCGCAAATTCGAGTCTCTGTGTGCTGCTCCTACTGGAGACTTGGGACTGGGTCACCCATACCCTTAAGCTTAGTACCTGCTGCTTAGTGCTTCCGCCTTCTCACACAGGAGGGGGTCCTTCCCACTCCTGGTTCTGCTGCTCCACCTCACATAACTATTTCACTGCTTTGGAGACTGTGTAACCCATCCTTCTCATATATAGAAAGCTTTGCTCCAAACAGTGTGTGTTTGTTTACATAAAGTAGAAGGCTGTCACTAAGAAAGGCTAAAACATCCTCTGCTGCTAAGGAGTGGCTTTGGGAAATTATTTTGAGAGATCCTGGCTTGGGTACTTCCAACAAAACACCTTTTACATAAACAAATTCCATATGAAAAACAAACTGCAAACCAGTGTGAATTTTCATACTGGAAATGTAATTACGATGTTTGTATTGTTTTCTTCTTCGAATCATAGAATAGTTAGGGTTGGAAAGGACCTTAAGATCACCCAGTTCCAACCCCCCTTCCATGGGCAGGGACACCTCCCACTAAACCGTATCACCCAAGGCTCTGTCCAGCCTGGCCTTTAACACCACCAGCAATGGAGCATTCACAATTTCCCTGGGCAACCCATTCCAGTGCCTCACCACCCTCACAGTAAAGAACTTCTTCCTTATATCCAATCTAAACTTCC
>JARCZZ010034443.1:0-11543 GCA_030323915.1 Brotogeris chrysoptera
CTGCCCATGGCAGGGGGGTTGGAACTGGATGATCTTAAGGTCCTTTCCAACCCTAACTATTCTATGATTCTATATATATATATATAATGTTTGTGTTAATTTGCATTTTCTTTGAAGGAACCCTGTGTAAGTAGTTACTGAGGTTACTCTGGGTCACCATTCTGACCTTAGAATTCACAGCTTCTTCACTGGTCATTTGTGAATTTTTAGTATTCATTTTTACATTCATTCAAAGATTAAAGAACCATGGAATAGTTTGAGTTGAAAGAGACCTTAAAGCTGATCCAATTCCAACCCCTTGCCACAGGTAGGGACACCTTCCACTAGAGCAGCTTGCTCCAAGCCCCTGTGTCCAACTTGGCCTTGAACACTGCCAGGGATGGGGCAGCCACAGCATCTCTGGGCACCCTGTGCCAACGCCTCAGCACCCTCACAGGGAAGATACAGTGGTAAAATGCTGTGTATCACTGGACTTCATGCTCATCAGTGGAGAGCCAGCACAAACCTATCAAATCATTTGGCCTCAATACCCCATATTCCTTTTGGGTATTCATTTAGACAATTGTCAGGCATTTTGTTAATGATTTTAATTCTGTGAAGTGTTTGTTACCTTTCAGTTTAAAAACTGCTACACTGACTTAGATGGCCAGTATTAAGTTTGATAGATTTATTTGCAAATAAAATATATATATGGATACCGTTATAAAACTGATTTCATTTTTGGAGAAAAGTACTTGCTAAGACTTCAGATATTTCTATACACTGATTTAGTATTGGTTGGCTTCAGTATTTGTTGTCCTCTCAGGCATGCATTTATTGATTAATGTTTATTTCCTTAGGTCAGATCAGTAAAAGCTTTGGATTCCAAGCAAGAAGATACTACACCTCTTTGTACTACTTCCAGTCATAAACCTGGTAAGTGCAAATATGTTAACTAGAGAAGTAATGGATATTGAAGCTATGTTGTTATGAAGTGTTAACATACGTTTTAGAAACTCCAGAATAGGTAGGGTGAAGGGTCCATAGCTCATGGGAATTTGTGCAGTACCCCCTAGTTGCCACCAGGAGCTGGTAGTAGTACTAGTAGTAGTTTGTTGATGTGGTAACATTGTCTTCTCTTTACATACCAGTGAAAAACCTGATGAGAGTGCCTCCACTTAAAATTACCTTTCTTTGAAAAGACTTTCAAGAGCACAACTTAAACCTAAGAATGCTGCCTATCAAGTGAACCAAATATCTTTGGTCAGAAGCCTGGGGTTTATCTTAGGGATTAGTAAAAATCTGTATTTATTTTTAAATGAAGAATAATAAATGTAATTTTTTTAAGCAAGATGGCTTCAGGGAGTTTTCTTAGGAATATCAAAGCTCACAGATCTTGGATTAGGTGTAGTAATGTTTAATGTTTGTGCTTTTTTCTATGTAAAAACTTTGAATGGGGAACCAAACCTGGTTTAGAAGACAAAGGAAATATTTCACAAGGTGAAGATTCTCAGCAGAAGGAATCAGCTAGTGCAGGCCAGTCTACCCAGAGAAGAAGAGGCAGACCAAGGAAGACAGTGCATCCTGCTTCAGCTGAGCACTGCAAAAGTGAATTGAATTTAAAAGAATTGCAAGGCGTGGAAGAAAAGAGCACCCAAGAGGAGGTGGAAGCTAAAAATGAAGGACGAGGAAGGAGAACCAAGGGTCATATACAAACGGAAACCGTTTCAGAGCCTCCTGAGCAGGAAAAAGTTGACATTGTTTCATCTGTGGAGCCACATGGAGCTGTTCAAAGACCCAGAAGAGGTAAAAAGAAAGACCAAAAGGAGTTAAAACATCCAAGTGAGAATACTGAGACTTGTGACAAAGATTCTTCTGTGCTGCAAGAAGAGAAACAGACTTTGCAGGAGTGTGGCATCAGTGACATCGCGGAAACTGAAGATGGTCCAATCAAAAAGACAGGAAGTGCATCTAGTAGCCCCGAAAATGACAGCTGTCAACTACAAACAGGTTTAAAAGAAACTGAAAACAAATCTAATGAAGGTGGTGTAGAAGACAGTGAAGAAGTGTTTCTGTCACATAGGGGCAGAGTTAGAAGAGTAAGAAAAGTAGCAAGCCCAGAACCACTGATTCCACCTAAAAGAGGAAGAAGAGCTAGAAATGACCAAGTTCAACAAGTTACTTCAGAGATCCTTCCCAGGACAACAAGAAAGCTTCGTAAAGACCCATCAGAAAGGACACTACAAAGAGAGGAGACTTTTGTCAAAGATACTGAGGCTGCTACAGCAGAAGAACCTGAAAATGGAAGTAAACTTGAAATAAAGATACCAGAGAAAAGAGTGAAATCTTTAAGAAGTGCTGGAAAGCACTCAACTGAAGTAAAAGCAGACATAGGTGGGATGACACTTGAAAATGTACAAACCATTCAGGAAACTGAGGAAACTTCAGCTGAAGCTGGTACTGAACCCCTCAAAAATGAGATAAAAGCATCTTGGGGAGATGAAACAGAAAATGCTCAGGAAAATACAACAGAGGCATCTCAGAAATTAAAGGCAGGGTCACCTTCTGGAGAGACAAACAGAAGGTCAGTCACTGTGATCAGAAGTGCAGTGAAGGAAACAAGAACTAGAAACAGGAGAGGCAAAAAAGACTCCTTGGAGAAGAAGTCTGATGAATTTCCCAAAGATGTTAAGAACCTAGAACTAATTGCTCCCAAAATCAAGACAGAAGCACAAGTGGATGAATCTTCTCTCAAAGATTCTGTGGGCTCTGTTTGTGTCAAGAATACCTACCAAGTCATGAAGGACCAGGACACCCCAACTGCCAAACCAGAGCCTGCTGCAGAAAGTGATGGTCTTGCTCAGAGCCATCCAAAGCAAACAAGAAATGACCAAGGAATAAAAACCACAAAGCAAACTGAAACCCTGCAAGAGAATCAAGCCCACAATCGTGGACTGGCATGTACAAGAGGTAGAGGTAGAAAAGTTAAGTTTGCACTTGAAGCCAGTTCCAAAGCGGTAGGAGGAAACAGTTTACCTGAGGATGACAAAGGAATAACTGACAAAGAGAGTCTACAAGATACTTCAGAAAATCCTTCTTCACAAGTAAGGAGGAGCAGAAGAAAACAAGCTGATACCATTCCGCAAATAGCTTGTTCTACCCTTATGGAAAAACAAACAACTGCAGAGCATAGTAAAGATGAGGCTTCTACAAAGGAGCAAGGTTCAGCTTTGGAAGCTGCTCCCTCTTCAACAGAAGACATTCCACTGAGACGAGGGAGAAGACGAGAGGTTGCTGCAGCATCACAAGCATCTCGATCTCTTTCTACCAGAAGAAGATGTGGGTTGCTGGAAGGTGATGATAAAAAAATGACTGTAAGAGAAGATCAAAATCCAGCTTTGGGAACTGAAACTTTGCAGGCAAAAGCAAATGCATCAGCAAGGGACGAAAGGGAAAAGATTGATCTAGCAGCTGAGGCAAAAAGTTCATCTCCTCTCCAGAGACAGTGTGGCTTCTCAGAAGCTGATGGTAAAGAAGAGGGCACCTGTGAAGAACAAAATGTGCCTTTGGAGACAGTGTCCTGTGCAAAAGAGAAGCCGCTGGGAAGGAGCAGAAGGAAACAAACTACTCTGGCATCACACACAGCTGGTTACATTCCTCTTAGAGGAAAACATGGTTTGCCAGCAGGTAATGGTAGTGAAGAAGCTCCTAAAAAAGATCAAAATGTTCCATTAGAACCTTCTGATTCATCTATAAAACAAAATCAACTGAGAAAAAGCAGAAGGAAAGAAACTGCCCTCTTGTTAGAAGCCACAAGTTCTGCTTCTCTTGAGGGAAAACAGGGCTTAGCAAAAGAAAGTGGTAGAAAGATTAATTATAGGGGAGCAGAAAAGCTGCTTTTGGAGAATTCTACTTCCCAAGAAAAAATCAATCCTTCAAAAGGGAACTCGAGGGAAACAATCACCACACAGGCTGTTAGTTCCACCTCACCTCAGGCTTTGACAGAAGAGGGTAAGAGTGAAACTCCTGAAGAGCAACAGACTGTACTTCTGGAAGTAGCTCCATCTGCAAAAGGAAATCCATCAAGAGTGGGCAGAAAGAGAACTACTTCTTCCACATCTAAAGAAACTAGTTCCACTCCTCTCTGGGAAAAACCTGTCTCGCCCAAAGTCAGAGGCCAAAAGAGGATTCTTAAAGGTGAAGGTACATCTCTAGAAAATAACTCATCTCAGGAAAACACAAAGCAATTGAGGAATAAAAGTAAAAGGGTAGGATCCAAATTGGAGGCAGCTACTTCTACTTCTCACTGCAAAAGCGGTGACTTGCCAGAAAATGGCAAAGCTTCAGAAACTCAAGAGGTGCATTTGACATCTGCTGGTTCTGAGGGATATCATCAGCCTGGAAAAGCAGAAGGGATTACCCCTACACCACGGGCAACTCCCCCTTCTCGCAAGAGGAAACGTCAGTTGCCAGCAGATGATTTGCCAACCAAAAAACTGAAGTCAGGTGAGGCCAGAATTTCTTTCCATTTTCTAAGTGTATCTCAGTTATCTATATATACAGCAATAACATGTTCACAGTTTTAATGTTGCTGGGGGCTGCCATGTGCCATTTGAGATAGAGAGTAGGTCTTCAATATAGCAGGAAGACTTAGGTGAATGGGATCTATGTTATCATAGAATCATAGAATGATTTGGGTTGGAAAGGACCTTAAGCTCCTGTGCAGGTGCTTAATCTTTCCTTTACAGTTACAAACTTGACTTTCCAGCTCTATCTGGACCATAAAACACCTACTAGGTATTTATTTTTGCAGGATTTTCCTTTGGTGTTGGATATGGTTTAGTTTTACATATCAGTAGAAGGAATTTTAGCTAAAATGGCAGCTAATTGGTTTTGGTGCTCTCATTAATGTTAACCTACTTTCCGAAATAACTGTTAAGTCCTAAGGGATCTATCTTAAAGGATATCTTAAAGGATGTGCACAAGTATGGGGTTTGTGGCTGGCTTGGTGAATTCATAGATATAATCTTTGGGATGTGGTCACCAGGGACATTGCCATTAAAAACAATATAACTGAGGGTTGAATTTTGTATAAAATGTTTGATTTATGATACAAATCCACTTTGTTTTTGTGTGCAAATAGAGAATGATGGAAATCCAGCACCGCAAAAAGGAAAAAGAAACAAAGCTAAAGAAGAACCTGAAGGGGGTTTAAGGGCTACTCGGAGTGCTGGAGGGATGGACAGGAAGACAAGATCAAGCACAAGAACAAGTGCAAAAGCAAGAAAATAGTCTCAACAGCAGTCACAGCACCAGTTTTTAAATCAATTCAGTAACTGAAATGGCAGGGTTTTAATGTGAATTGATTTGCACTTGGATTTTAAGCTCAGATTTTGTAAAGCAGTCATTGAATTGTGATGTTATCAAAAGATATTTCTTATTTTGTTTACACATAAGGTGTAGATTCTGGTTTTAATCGATTCATGTGTAGCGGTTTTCTAACCCATGGGGTGCTTTTGCAAAACTGCAAACCTTAAACCTAAATCTTTTTTATTCCAGTATTTATCCCCTTTTCTGTTGATCAGCAGCCAGGAAGGCACAATACTTTACTGCCAGTTTAAGCTATATTCTGCTTAGATTTTAATGCGCTTAAGTCTGATTTTTTTCTTGACAGTTCTGTAAATATTCTTTAAAAGAAGCTCTGGATGTATCAGCAGAATTCTGGTGCTGAATTTTTGATAAGTTTTAAAAAAACTCTTAAGTTCATTGTACTGAAAAATGCAGATTTGTGGAAGTCATTAAATTTGTAAACAATTTGGGACTGATGTGTTTTGTGTTCTTGAGAAGAGTGAAGAATGTGTCCTTACTGTCCTCTTACAAGACAAAGTGTTCACCAACCATGTGTATGAGGCCCTCAGTGATAGGGTTTATTGGCAGTGCTGGGGGACTTGATGGTCATGAAGGTCTTTTCCAACTTGATTGATTCTGTGATTCTATTTCAAAGATTCATTCTCTCCAGATACAGGGCATGGTTTTGAAGGTGGGTCTTCCGCAGCACAGGCACTTCTGTACGTACAGCTGGATGGTGCAGCACTTCCACGTGTGAGCAAGCGCTGAGCAGAGGAGACATGGGACTGGTGAGTGTATGGGTGGTGGTGGTGGTTCTTTTCCTAAAGTTGCAATTACTGTGAGTAACCAGTGTGGTTCGGAGGTGAATTTTGGAGATGAGTGACTGCAGGGTAATAGTTTATGTTTGTCTTTAAGGCCTGTGGCTTCTTTTACTGTGTTAAGTGCAGAAATGGAGGAAATTCATCTGGGGAGTTGAAGTTTTATTCAGTTTTAAGACTACAATTTCATTTTTGTGTAGTCTAAGAGGAGTTAGCTGTTTCTAGAGAAGGGCAGTTGGATGCTATGTTTGGATGTTCTTGTCAGCTCTTCTATTGGGGGATGATAATGCATGGCCCTTTCTTCAGGTGAGTTTATGTTAGTGAGCTCTGTAGGTTCTCTTTCTTTAAAGCCCAAAACAGTCAGATTAAGGAAGAAATTCACTGGATGCTGTCCAGATGTTCAGAGTTCAGATGTGATATGATATTGAGGTAAATCTTTTTAGTTGAGGTGGGTTTTTTGTAATGTGCTGTGTCCACATCCGTAGTTCTTTTAAATGCTTTGGTCATTGTATCCTGTTATAATGCATTTCTTTCTATACTTCAATTGTCATGTGTGTATTTGAATGTCATATACTGTAGATCTAGTAATATTTTCAAACTAGCTCTATTAAATCCTGCATGTGTTTGCTCTACTATAGTTGCGTGATTTCCACTGACCAGGAGCAGTGGTGGTCTATTCCTCCCAAGCCTTTTTCTGTGATTAGAGTCAGCACTTGGTGGTTATTGCTTTAGGATTGAAGATTGTTTTTTGCACCTTTGATTTCAGCCTTCCAGATGTGAGGAACATCTCTACCCAAAATGTTTCGTGGGTCTATGGCGCAGCACTTGGGATCTCCCTAACTTTCAGGTCATGTAGCTTCATCTGTCTTGTGCACTGAAATGCACTGCTTCAGTTGTGACGTTAGGAAGTTAAAAAAGCCCTGCAACACTCAAGTGTTGCAGGCACTGCAATAGTTTTAAGGCATTAAGCTATGTTTGTATTTGAGAATTGTGCTAAGTGGAAGATTTGTGTTATTAACGCTGATGTATCATTTCTTGTGTCTGACATTCTATTGGGAGGTCTAATGGAAAATAGGGTCGTTGTTGTCTGCAGTAGAGAACAAAGGGAAGGACTAGCAATGCACAGGAGTAAGTGACAATGCGCAGAGAACATGAACTGCTGAGCATGATATCAAGGTAAATGAGTTGGAGTATACTGCTGTGCTATGCTTATGTATGTGCCACTACACTAATCTGTGTATCTTATCTTACAGAGAGCATTTCTGTATGGAGTACTCATTTTCCTTGACATTCAACTCCTCAAGAAATCATTTATGTCTTTTTGCTGTTCTGTTCAGTATTTGATCCGTCAGAACAAAGGTTTCTGCTCAGAACTTGGTGTTTCTGCTCAACTCTAAATCAGCTTTTTGATTTAGATTTTGCTGAGCCATAAAGCTTTTGCTGCTATGTGTCCTGATTGCTTAAATACTGCAAGCTGTTCTCATTTGGACTGGGTAGAACTTGCTATGAAATGTGGATATAAAGAGGAAATACAATAATGCTTTGACCTCTTGAAGCTGTTGATGTAAGTACCCTTCTTTCAGGTGAGCCCACAGTCTTGCTGCTGTCTGACAATTTTCTCTAACAGTTATATGAGAGAAGCAAGTGCCTAGAAGTGGCTGCACCTCTTTTCAGTCTCCAGCATTATCCTATAGTTGTTCAGGACAGTAATTTATGGCCTAAAGATGCATCAAAATCTTAAGGCAGAGGCTGAGACTGTTCTTCCAGAACAACAACAGAAAAGAGTGCTGAAGGCTATTGCTCTGTGAGAAAATGTTCCATTTTTAATTGCATAACATGCAGCTGTTTCTTAAAATTTCAGTGTCACGGACCATCTCCTTTAATTTAGAAAGTGAGCACTGACACAGAGAAGCTGTGGCTGCCCCATCCCTTGCAGTGTTCAAGGCCAGGTTGGACACAGGGGCTTGGAGCAATCTGCTGTAATGGAAGATGTCCCTTCACTTTCCTGCATACTCAGTATCTTATTCCTGTTCTTTTTAACATAAATAGTGAACTATTCTGGTCTGTTTTTTAAGTATGCTTAATTTCATCAGTAAATAGTGTGTACTTTATTGGTGCTACAGATAAATCAAAAGAATAGTCTTTTGTGTGATCATTGCAACATATTTCATTTATCCGTCCCATACCCACCCTGAGCCTCAAACCCCTGAAATCCTTTGTTTTCTGTGGTATGTAAAGTATGGTTATCAAATCACATCTTTAATATAGATGTTTTTCCAGTGTAGAAAGAAGTTCAGATCCTGCCTTGCTAATGTATAGAGAACATTTCCTTCATGGTTTGTTAATTATTTATTCCCAGTTAGTTAAGTAATAGGCCAGAGGGAGGAAAGTTTAATTCCTGCCCCACTTCTGCCTGGAAGTGTCCAGTAACCAGCAGCATTTCTCAAAACACACAGGAGCACGCTAGAAACCTCTGGGAGAAGTGCTAGAACCTGTGATCCAGAGGAAGTGATGAGTTTATGAATCTTCAGAAGACCTCAGAGAATTGCTTTGACTTGATGTGTATGCAACCTTAGGGAGAAAATAGTTAAATAAGGATTTACATTCCCATGCCAAGATCTCCTCCAGTGAAAGCAATGCTCGACATTAAATACAAATTTAGATGGAATTTGTATGTGGATTAGAATCTAAGCTATGAGTTATTTAAATCTTTTAGCTGTTTTCTGGCTGAATGAAATGGAGCTGAAAGAAATGCACTTTTTATAGCTAGTTCCAGTACAAGTAAGTATTGCTTTGTTACTTCAGATTACCTGTTTCTTAAGACACTGTGTAATTAATACTCAATATATACTTAACATCTCTGTGGCAGTGAACTCATTTGCTGCTTTTACCATAGTATTTTTTGGGATTGCAGATTAAGCATCAGTAAAGAAGAACTTTTCCTTTTTTACAAGGAGACACATGGAAAAGATGAGGGGTGATGGGTACAAGTTACTTCTGGGGAGATTCCAACTGGGTACAAGAGGAAACTTTCTCAATGAGAACATCCAGCCACTGGAATAATCTCCCCAGGGATGTGGTAGATTCCCCAGCATCGAACAATTAAGATTCAGCTACCCAGGATGCTGGGACATCTAGTCTAGGTCATGCTTTACCTAGAAAGGTTGGACCAGATGGTCCTTGAGGGCCCTTCCCACCTGGGATTCTAGGATGCTATGAACTGATAGTACCTCATTCCTGACTGGATGGTGATTCATGCACCTAGACTCCAATACTCATCTCCTGGTTGCTGGCACTCCATCCCAGTGCTCAAGGACACTAAGAGGTAGCGCAATATTGCTTCACGCATTTGCACAGGGCAGTTTGGGAGTTGGTAATGGAAAACACTAGTTTTGGAGCATCATCTTCTAATGACAGATATTAGCTGTAGCATCTTAGTAATTCAGGTGGACAGAGAGAAGACAACTTCATCTCATGACCCTCATAGTCTGTAGTGGAAGAATACAAAACCTGGAATTATTTTCTGTAGGAAGGCACACAAAAGTTATCTTGCAGTTTGTTCTGAAGTATAGAGATGTGTCTCAAGAATTTCTCAAACATTTCACTGGAAATATGAATGTGGGGTGTCATCCCATGTCATGTGCCATTTGTTGTCTCTTGAATTTCCACCTACACTCAGTTCCTTTCAGGAAACTATTGGAATTTCCAAAATATAGGCCCTATGTATGTTATAAATGCTATTAATGGCCACATATTTTTCCTTATTCAGAAAACTCAATGCCTTGTTTAAAAGAAACCCTGCAGAGCTGCAAAACCTCTGACAAAGGAATTCCCAAGCTGTCACGCATCTATTTCACTGTCTCTTTTAAATTTGCTTCTGGTAGGGTTTTTGCTTTTTCTAATAGACCTACTTTTGGTCATCCTGACAGAAGAGGAAAGCAGCTGGGCGGATACGGAAATCAGGTAAAACGATTGTGACTTTCTTTTCTATGAAACCTGTTGGGAACCAGAAAATCAACTCCAAATGAGTGGTGGGGTCCTTAGAGAATGCAAACTGCAATAGTTTCACCATGATAAAGTGGCTTCTAACAAATGGGCTGTTACTCTTAACTCTTATGACAAGTAAATATTCCAGCGAAAACCAAGAATTAAAATTGCAAACAGTTAAACTAAATTAAAAGAGTTCAGTGATGCTATTAATGTTCATACTTGATGTAAACTAAAATATTCTCAGAGGAGATGTTTATAACTATCAGCTACCTCAACTTACCTTTGGGATGTGAGTTTACACTGTCATTTTCTACCCCATGTATGAGCTATAAGTGATTGCAGCAAAGGTGCAAGCAAATTTATTAGTGTACTGTTGGAAGAACAGCTTGTGTTTCATTTCAAGAAACATTTGTATGATTTTAAAGGGCATAATGTGAAAATTAAAGCTGGGTTAAGGGCTGACCTCTAGTCTTGGAAGAGTTTTTGCAGTTCTTAAGATGAGGAGGGATCATTGTGTCAGGCAGATGTTGTTGTGGTATGTCTCTGCAGTAAAGCAGTGCTGTCCCAGAGAGTGCACTGCTTTGTCCACCTACCTAGGGTGCTTTGATTGTGAATTCTGAAAGAATTGAATTAATTTTCTATGTATGCCTCACTGCGTTTTGTTCTTTGATCCTGGAAAACGTTTGGTTGATGATGTTAAAAAGCATTCACTTTTCATATTAATTTTATAGTGACTTTGGGTTTTAGAGATGCATAAAAATGTGCTCAGTGTTATCCATGGGTATGTGTGTATTTACATGTTTCTATATATACTTATCTATGTATTTTTACATGTTAAAATCTATTTAAAGTGTGATTATAGAGGGGGAAAATGTAATAGAGAATAAATAGTAAGTAGTGGTGGTGAGCCTCCGTGGTCAGGTAACATAAAACCCAAAATCATAACACCAGCCTTCTCATCAAAAGCATGTTCACTTTAGATGAAAGAGAAATAAAGAACAGCTAAGTGGTGCCAAGTAGTGTGCAGGCCTTTTTATTTTCAGTGTGATATATTTCAATATTGCATTATGAAAAACTAATCCAAGTGTATCTTTTTCTGTCCAAAAGAAACAATAGTATTTCAGAACTACTGGCAAATATGTTAATATAAGATCAACTAATTTTTCAGGAATGGTATAACATATACCCTTTAAAAGGCTGTTACTTTGCATTAGATTGAAATAAAATCTTACATGGATATAGTAAGGTAGTGAATATACAGACAATTTCTGCTTTGGTTTTGTGTTTAAGAGCATAGTAATGCTTTATTAAACATGGCCACAAAACTATTACCTCCTGTATGAAGATGGGCTGAGAAAGTTGGGGCTGTTGAGCCTGGAGAAGAGAAGGCTGCGTGGAGACCTCAGA
>JARCZZ010034444.1:0-51356 GCA_030323915.1 Brotogeris chrysoptera
CTTTAGATCATCTGAATTACTGTATTTTCCCATGGCTTTGGATGACAGGCCATAAAAATTGAGGAGTGAACACAGACGGGCGCTGGGAATCTATTTGAATTTCCCTGTGGAGCTGGCAAGCTGCTGCTTATGTATCTGTCAATAGCATGTAGGAAGCCAGAGTTATCTCGGATGACTGTCTTGGGGATAGCTGTTGAAAGTCTCCTGTAAGGAGATAAAGAAACCCAAAACCTGTCCAATAAAACTTCATTATTTCTTCTAAAAACAACAGGTAAGACATTACTTATAGAATGTTTTATTGTTGCAGTAACTTCTTCAGCCAGCTCTGGACCAGATGTCATGCTAACAGACAGAAATGAGCTCAGCATTTAGCTATAAATTAGCAGTTGCCTAGTGACTCATGATCTTGGCATACTTGCTTTATGCAAACAAAAAATAGCACTATGCAGTAATGGATAAATGCCAATTTTTTTTGTTAGGGTCACTGTCCCAGAGCTTACTGCAATTTTTTACATAAATTTTGACAGGGACAGTAACTTGAAAATGCAAAATATCAGTGAAAGCAGGGAATTATTCAGAAACCATCAAGTAGGTACCTACAAAGGAATGTTGTTGCAAACACATTTCAAGGAAGCCACCCCACCAAAAAAAAAATGGCCTGAAATATGGGAAAATAATCAATGCAGCATAAAATAGAATTTTCATATAATAAACGGAATTGAAATTGGCTTAAAAGCAGATCTGAAAATGGGAAAAATAATGTTAATTATTGTTAATCAATTTAATGAATCTAATTTGGCCATCTAAATGGTAACATAGGTCTGTCATTTAAATCCGCAGATGGCACAGGCTTTTAGAGTATTAGTAATAAAGTTATACCTACAAAATTATCTGAAACACCTAATGAAATGCTGACAGTTCAGCAATATGCACTTCAATAAAGCTGAATGTTAGCTGATACACTGTGGCTATACAGGCTTACAGCTACATGACTTGAAACCTGGCCTTGATATGCTTTGACTCAGGAAAGGGATATAGGGTCATCCTTAGCAAACTACTTCATTCTGAGACCCATTGTGGTGCTCTAGTTAAATTAACCAACCAACATGTTCTATGGATTTATTGAGTAGATAAATCCATAGAGAAGGGATTTTTCTTTGTATGCAGCACTGCTGAAGCAGTTCCTGTAGTGGTGTGTTCATTTAATACAGTTTTACTTCAGAGGAGGAGATTGCAGTCTTAGCCATGGACTGGAAACCAAACCTGATGATGCACTGCTAACAGGCACTTGCTGATAAAGGAAGGTTGAAACTGAACTGAATAGTAGTATGTAGTTAGCTATGGAAAACTACACCTGATAGCAAAGGGCCTCTGAGTCTGACAGGGAAAGTTGTAACAGTATCCAACCACTGATATTTTAAGTCAGACGTGGTGCGATATGTGTGCGATATATTGTCAGCATTAGTATGGATAGCATTGCATCAGTGCTGAATTCTGCTGTACCGTTAATCTCAGAGGGATCTGAGTTAGGGTAGAAATCAGCACCTGTGAATGTTCACCCTGATATTTTCATGGGTAATCTTGAAAAAGAAGTTGCAATTTTTGCTTTTTATTAATTTCAACTATATCCTTCTATCATTTCATGTAATCTATCAATGAAATCCAATAGCTCTTTCAGGTTTGCAGTCTGTATTTTCCAATGCTTTCAAATGTTAAAGTAAATAATTTCTCCAAGAGGGGGCTCAAATTTTTCATGCCTTCTAGAGAGAACCTGGAGATGCAGGAATGTGAGTGTGTTTCTTGTCTTAGTGGTGAACAATTCTGAGTTTTGTAAGAGAACAAACTCTGCTTGCACCAGTACTTTGAAAAACATCACTTTTTCTGTTTCCATCCTTTTTGTCTTTCTTTTCTCTCCAAGCACCCAGGGCCCAAACATGATCCACTAAAACAACAATAAATCTTCCATGGGACATGCTGTGATTACAGGCTCATAGAGCCACAAGAGAACTAATCTGGGCTACAATCTGCAGTCCCTGTGTAGCGCTATATCTCCACTGAATCTCACGGAATGATGCTAGTTTTGTGCTCGCTGAATGCCAGAACCATTTTGTGATCATGTTTTTGTCTGCTATTGGCTTTATGCTACACACAGGGCATTAAACCTAGCCACCAGAGCAGGTGTGGAAGAATCATTTCAATCTGATGAAGCATCCTTACGAATCATCTTTTCATAGAGCGTAGTTATGCTGAGATCAAGTCCACTAGTTGCAAAGTGGCAGGGAGAAGCAAACAAAACTATTCAGGAGAGGTCTTGAGCACATGCTGCAGTCACACTGTAATGTTAGTTGTCAGAGGTCTCTAGGAAATGTGAACCTCAAAAAGCACCACAGAAATAGCACTGGAACATATTGTCTAACATCTGGGGAAAGACAA
Organism: Brotogeris chrysoptera; assembly: GCA_030323915.1. Classification (NCBI taxonomy): domain Eukaryota; kingdom Metazoa; phylum Chordata; class Aves; order Psittaciformes; family Psittacidae; genus Brotogeris; species Brotogeris chrysoptera. The sequence continues at coordinate 2,434 of JARCZZ010034444.1, forward strand.
TTGCAGTGAAGGCAACAATGAAATGTAGTGAGGAATTTTCACCTTTTTTCTTTTCTTTTCTTGTGTTTTTCCATGGTGACTTTCACATCTCTTTCTCTGAGACACAGTGGAAATTGAAAACCTGCCAGACTGGAACAAGTGCAGCCAGCTTTCCAGGATGAAATAATACCTTAATTGGTTTGTCTGCATGAAAAAAAGGCCAAGTCCCATCATCCTAGTCTGAGAGACATGATGAGAAAAGTATCCTAAATCTCTATAAGCAGATCTTTCCTGAGTTATTTGTATCTTTTGGTGAAGAGACCTGGTAACATAATCCACAGAGAAACGGTACTGTAAGATACCATAAGACTCATGTATCAAAACCTTGTTTTGAGCATGTAATGGATTTCCTACATAGTCGATAATGTAATGGATTCCCACATAGCTCAAGGAAGTCTTGAAAAGAAAAAAATAAATTCTCTTTTCTTTTTTTCATGTTTTTTCCCTCTGAATCATAAAACAAAGACTAGCGAGTACCTTGAGAAGTCACCCCTTTGCTTCAAGGCAGAACAGACTTTTTCTAAACCTTCCCTTCATACTCTTTCTGTAACCTGTTTTTAAAAAACTCTGTCAGTGGAAATTCCAATACCAAAGACAAATGGGAAATGTTAATCCCAATGAGCAGAGAAAATTACTGAATGTAAGAGGAAATAGTGGCGTGCTCAATGGCACTTTGATATTACATTACCTTTGAGATTTTGCTGTAGGAGAGCAAAAACCTGGAAGTTTCAAAGGCTCAGCTGACTATGTCGGGAGCTTCCATCACATCTCTGAACTGTCTGTACAAGTTTATGTCCCTTTATATTGCATAAGGAATACATTTCTTGTTCAAATTCCTGAATTGATAGTACAAAATTGATAGTATGAAATTGATAGATTGATAGTATGAAATGGAATGAGCATGCTTTGACTTATTATTGTGACGGAGGAAAACCCCCCAATTCATAGTTTTGAACAGGTTGATTTATCTTGAAACTCCCAAAAATATGTACCAAAACCCTCCAGAACATAATGCCATTTTTTAAATCATCTAACAGGGAATCATATTTAGCTGTCAGCAGGATCTCACTATATAAAAAAAAAGCTATAACACAGTCTAAAGGACTCAAAAATACAAAAAATAGAAAATATTTTAAGTTAATACTCTGAATGTATAAGTTCTGCTAATTCTGCTAAACATTGTTATACTTTGGGCAAAGGAGGAGAAATTATCAACTTGTATTATTATAGAACAGCTCTACTTCTCAAAGAAGGACTTAAGTCTCCCTGTTTATTTTATAGTTAATTAAAAAAAAAAAAAGAATTCCCTCCTGGTTCTGAGAACCACAATTGATGCAGTTCTTTTGAAAGGATGCATCAAAAACTTGTCTTTAATTCTTGTATCGCCATAGGTAAAAAATGTTCTAGAGCAAAAGGATTACGTATGTGTTTCTGTTATGCAAGTGGCTATGCTCTGACAGGTTGAGATACTGATATTGCCAAAGCAAAAGAGAATTTTGAGAAGCCCAAGTGGCTGAGTTCATCTGAAATGTAGAATTTTTCCGTCAATAGACATGCCAGGCCTGTGCAGCCCCTGAGTATCAAGAGCCCTGACAACAGCCTTCAGTTGCTCTGAGAGAAGGATTATGATTTCAAAAGTGCAGCTAAAAGGTTGGACTCATATTTCTGGAAAATTATTTTAGCAATATAATGCACCAGTCTTTCTGAGCATAATATAGAAACTAGATACTAGTGCTCAAGACACTTTATCATTTCATCTCTGTAGCGAAGACTCAGTCTTTCTCAGCTGCTTTTGTTGGTTCTGGGTCATCTGATGTTGAAAATGTCCTGTACGCACCATTTCCAGACCTTCATCTCTGTAATCATTTGTAAGAGTAGCACCTGGACCTGGCTCTTTCGCTCCTCTAAACGCAACTGTTAAAAAACCAGGAAGCACAGCCCCATCCCCCCCAAAAGAAACAAACAAAAAAATCCCCCCAAAACACAAAAAAACCCCAAACTAACAACCCAAACAAAACGCCAAAAAAGCCCAAACCCACAGAAAAAGCCAAAACCACACACAAGGGCCACGTGGCCTAGTGCCAGTCAACACTCATTCCCAGAGTGGTGTAAATAATGAGCGCTTGTCTTAGTAGAGAATTTCCAAGCCAGTACAACTGAGAAGAGAGTTTCTCTATTAGGAGAAGAAACACAAGCTCTGATAGCTTCAGATGCTTTGCTTCTTGCAGAAAAGAGGAAATGTGGCTCCCATGTTGACCATAGCACTACAACATATTCTTGGCCGTATCTTTGCCAGCTTTCTTTAACTAAACTAAACTCCTAAGCAACTCACTAGAGCAAGAGTAGCACAGGCTGGTTTGCTCTCTGTAGCAACATACACATGTGAGCAGAAAATGTTCCTACTGGGTTAAGAGGGAAAGCAGACATAATGAAGACAGCTGATGAGATTTGTTTCTTGGTTGTTGGTTGTGCTTCCCACAGACCAAATTAATTCCAACAGATGAGTAAAACATGGAAAGACATGCTAATTAGCAGCCTATTTTAATGAACCACTTCTGTACTTTAGGATCTAATAAGTTTTCTAGATAAGGCTTATGCTGTCAGTGCTTTCAGAGGCAAAGATGATAAATTTTCTGTTTCTCCAGTACAAGGGTTATGTTCATGTATTTCCAATGCTTAAAGAGAACTGCTTCAGATTGATGAATATTTACTTATAAAGTCCGTATATACACCATAGATGATGAGAGACCTCTTTTATTACAGCTCTGGGGAATTAATTACACAGCACAATCTACAAAGACGAGAAGATAAATGGAGCACAAAGGTGTGAAAGTCACGGTTAGGACCATTATATCAGAGTGGTAGAGAACAGTCATGGTTGTGAGACAATACAGAGAGGGAGAACAGAACAAAAGAGGTCTGAGGAGGAACCACAGGAAGAGGAGAAGAGCCAAGAGAAAAAGACAAGATCTAATTGCTTTGCCTGCAGTTTATATATTGAAGGAAGAAAACAGAAAATATTTAATGGAACACAAGGATGGAAGAAAAAGAGAAATCTAGAGAAAAATGTAAAATAGAACTCAGCAGATTAGATTAAACTGACAATGAAGGTAAGATTTTCCTGGGAAACCTATGTGAGTAGTTGTTTATATCACACCTCTATAGATTTTGGAAAGATGTATGATCGTTGTGCTGGAAGAAATTGAGTCCTGATACTCTGCTGTTTGCAGCCCAGAGCATAGGATTTACTACCAGGACACACATACTTTTAAAAATTCAAAGCCATGCTAGCAAGTAATTTCTTCATCGTTTTTATGCCACAATTTGTGATCAATGAAGATGTTTGAAAACAATTAGGAAAACCGCGAAGGAGGCTGAAATGCTAGTTCAGGGCCAAACTCGTACTGAATTGTATCAAGTCTGACTTCAGAAATATTCAGATATTTAAAGATAATGGAATGCTAAAATGTTTGCCAGCTCACAACATCAATGAATAACAGAGGTAGGGTCTGGTACTGTACTATAATGGTGGTAGCATGTAGTGAATAAAGACTTAAGAACTGTCGTAGCATGTTTGGAAGTCAAGCTCTGAGCCTCAAGTCCACAAAAGTAGAGGATAGAGGCTAATTAATTTGTTACTGTTACTTGGCTTTGGTACTAGTCAACCACAAAGGATGCATTAAAAAGGCCGCCCAACACCTCAGCAGCTTCTCTCAGTATGACAGATGCAGGACTGTGCTGCCACAGAGGTAATAAAGACAGACTCAGGCAAAAGCTTTCCTTTTCCCAAACTAGCTCACATTTCTAGGGAAATACTTAACAAAATAGATTGCAAAAATGAGAAAGATGTTAAATTTGGCAGTGATAATGAAACTCTGCATATTGAATTACTATCGGGTTAGACTGATTCTCTCTTGCCAGGCAGATTTGATTGCTTTTTTAATAGAATTATGAAATGTAATGGAAAGAGGGAAACTGAAATCAGCCTTGTATTTGATGGATATGTATTTGAAAGAGATACCTCTCAAAACTGAAGGGTATTTAGGTGCCCGTACTGTCCCTGGCAGAGTGGTAACACCTGTATGAGATCTTGTAGTGAAAATTACTATTAACGAAGTGATGTCTTCAGCTTTCCAATAAAACAAAGAAACCTTAGCTTGCAGTTTCCATAGGTATTACTAGAAGTATAATATAGTGCTGCCTCAATCAAGATAGTTACAGAGAGCACAGGAGTAGGTATGTGAATGGTGCTTCTGCTGCAGGGAAAGGAATGGCCATGCTGATTTTCCTACCCAGATGCAACATGTGAGAGGAGACATCAAACACTATCTGCACTATCTTGACCTGTTCCGCTTAAATTTATGGCAAAATTTATCTGCCTGCATGACGTGTGTCCCTGGGGATTATTTATGAGATTATGGTGTGAGAGGCAAATTGGTGGTATGTTGATGGGGAAGTAGCAAACAGTGCACAACATGTTCCTAAATTCTGGTTCAATAGTTAAAACATTCACTGCTCACTGACTGCAGTGAGGTTTGACAATGGCAACACTCTTAGCAAAACCTATTTATGCCTTCCGTCCCTCTCTAATGTCTCTAGACTTTCAGTCACCAGTGGAGATGTCAGAGGTGCAAGCTGGATGAAAGCCAGGCAGAAGCAATAGCTTCCTTTAGCATTAGTTTACACTCCGTTCTTATTCTCTGCCTTCCAGAGTTGCAGCTGGACTCAAAATACGGTTATGTGGCTTAGATGCTGTTGCCCATCTGCCTACTGTTTTACCAGAAAAGGTGGTCTCTCTATGCAGTATGTAGTTCAGCCATGACATGCCATTCCTTACTGTGGAGGAACAGTGGCTGCAGCATATACAGAGGAATATTTTCATGGCTGAAAAGTCAGAGTCTGAAGCGGGCTGATGTCACCATGCTCCCTAAAGGGCAGTCTCCAAAACCAGAGGATACAAATGGCTAAAATTATGTGTGTCACAGTGAAGTGCTGGGGCATAGATTTAATGTGAGAATTGGCAAGCTGGGCATGAGGGACAGAAATGGGGAGGAGGCTTAGTGAGCTGAGGGACAGGAGAGTGAGAAATGATGACTGAAAAGAGGAGGTACAGGGGGCATAGTGTTCAGTGGATGGATCTTCCCAGTAATGTTTAGGGGGGTCGTGTGTTGGATATGTGCTACTCATCATACTCATAAATTATGTGAGAAATGGAGAACAGTGATGTGACAAGGATTCCAAACGATGTGGAATTAGTCAGGTTAGTAAAAGCAAAAGCTGCCTGCAAAGAATTGCAAAAGGGACCTCATAAAATATGAGCAACTGGAGCTTGAAACATTGGACGAAACTCCATGGCAATAACTGCAAACTGCTGAACAGGGGGAACTGCTGAACATCAGTGGCTACAGATATGCACTGATGAGCTCTAAATGGGCTATCACATCTCAGGAAGAAAGATCTGAGAGTCATTGTGGATAATCCAATGAAAATATCAATTCCATGTTTGGGAGCAATGAAAAAAACAGGCAAAAGTTTAGAAACCACTGAAGGGTGAGACAGAAAACCATCACACTGCAGCACCAAATCCCCAGTGAACCTACACCTTACATTATACGAGCAGTTTGGCCTTTGCCAGCTCCTCCTTCACAAAAATTTTTAAAAATATAGCTACAAAATACTCAGGGAAGAGTAATTATCATGACCAGCAGTACGGAATAATTTCCATATGGGAGAGCCTAAATAAGAAGTGCTCCCCTTGGAAAGCAGATGACTAAATCACAGGGGTATATAAATATATATATAAAAAAATATGTATTTATATTTAAAAAATGCATAAAATATGCCGTACAAGTAGCCTGAAGGGACAATAGCCATTATTTCTTACTATGCAAGCACATCATGAAATTGTCGTGCAGGTTCAGAACAAGCAAAAGGAAGTGTTTTTTCAAGCAGCCTATAATCAAGTTGTGGAACTCATGGCTACAGGATGCCATGGAAGCTGAAAGCATAATTGAAGTAAAAATGTCATTAGACAAATTTATGTATTTATCTCCATCAAAGGTTGTTAAACAGAAGGGTGTGGTTTCAATATCTGACATGGGAAATCTTTCAGCAGAGATTGCAGGAAATCTGCAAGGGTACACTTTCACTCCCTTTGAAAGGAAGTGATTTTTGCTCCTGGCTTCCTTTTCAGGACAAGACCTTAAGCAATGCTTTGGCTTGTCTCATTATGGCTCTTCACAGTTCTTTATTTTTCTCCTTTCCCTTTACCTGTCTTCAGTTTTAATAGCCAAACCATTGGAATAGCTCAAGTCTTGGCTGATGGGACTTTACAACCATTTCTGACTCCTGGGAATGCTGGGCAGTTTGCCCATGTCTTGTCTTAGTGCTCAGCACCTGGCAAAATGGGGAAGATTTTTTAATTAGCTCCTGGGTACATGATCCATACAGTTTGTTTTCCTTGATGCATCCTGGGAGAGTTTTAAAAGACACTGCTAGGCAAGTGTGGGCAGTTCTCTGAGACACACAACAGACCAACAGACCAGAGTTATGGTTCTAGTTACTGGTGATGTGCTCCTGGAATGACTGTGATAGTGCACAGTGAAAATAGTGAGTTGACTAAGCTGAAGAATCTGGGTTAGAGTTACTCTTCCTGAATGAATTTCTATAACATATAATGAATTTCTATAATCTAAAAGAGCACTTAAAGGCACAATTAAAAAATGTGCAAATGATTCAGCTCTCAACAAGATGCAAACAGCAGTTGGGGGGAAAAAAGAACAACTAGGAAATGGAATCTGGGAATTAGTTTTAAAAAATTACCTTTCTCTTGTAAATGATACATCTGGGAATCGCTCTGCCCTTCCTCCTCCCCATATTCCTATTCTCAGTGGGCAGTAGAAATGTTAGTGGGTGCATGAAAAGCATAAGGTAAGTGAATAGCAACAGGAAAATTAAATGACAGTAGTAAATTAAGACAGAAATGGGGATGGTCAATTTGATCTGCATATACAGAAACATCATGTCATGAAGTCTCTGTTGACTTAACTATAGTAATAGCATGTTTATGACACTGCAGCTAGTTTCAGAAGACTGTTAAACAAAACAAAACTGCACAAACTTTAAAACCTGCAGCAAAATGAAAATAGGGAGTGACTTTGGGGAAGCTATGAATGTATCAGCAAAGAAAAAACCAGTGAGGGGGAAAAGTTGTTTAAGCTAAAGTACACTGTTGGCACAAGAACAAATGTCTGTAAACTGGCCATGAATAAATTCAGGCTGAAAATTAGAAGAATTTGTTTAGCCCTTAGAGGAGTGAATTTTTGGAAGAGCTTTCCAGTGGAAATTAGAGAGACAGAACGCTCTCCCTTATTTCAAAATGGCAGGGAACAGTTTATATGTTATTGTTGCCTGAAATAGAAAAGGACTATGTCTGGCAAGCCTTATATTTTTGTATTTTAAGCGACACTAAATTATAAAATGAAGGTAGATTTGAGAACATAAACATTTGAAGGGCAGAGGGAGAAGTACTTTCTTGAGAAACTTCCTGAGAATGAGGTGGTTATGCAGTATTTACTCAAAGGAACTCTTGGATGACCCATCATTTTGGCTGTCTAAAATAATACTAACTAAAGCAATAATCTGGGTACTTTCAAGAGATGCCCTGCAGCGGCCAGTGTAATGAACAAGGCAATCTTAATTGGTCTGTCTTCATCGTGTGTTACGGGACTGTGAAGATGCAAACCCTGGAGCCCACTGACAAATATATGATACACAGGGAGATGGATTCCCTGATTGTTGTTGAAAGGAGGAAATAGTGACCAAAAGTCATGGCTGTTGGGCTTGGGACTCCTGCCTGCTCACCTCAGCTTGCAGGCAAGTGGTGTCAGGTCACTGCATTGTTGGTATGAGCAGGGTCTGCATCCCGGGGAGAAGGGTGTAGGGAGGAGCACATTTCAAGAGGACCTTCATGATCAACATTTCTGGCTGTGTTTCAAAACGTCATGAAAGAATCTCAGATTCTGAGACCAGGTGGCTTCATGAAAGTTCACATAATTAAGCCACTAACCACAGAAGTCAATACCTAAAAGATCAGATCTCAGGTATAAGAATTGACCAGTGCAGGCTACAAGATTGGCTTCTAGTTTTTATCTTTAAACAGCTTACTTCTCTCTGAAGATGACTTTTTTTAATATTTAGCTGCCATCTAAACTTCTGTTTCACTTTAGGAAAGCATGATGTTGGAAATGCACAGAGATCCCCTCTCTCAGGCACACAGGAGGGTTTTCTTGTCATCTGAATGGCTAACATAGTAATTGGATTTCCATTTAGAGCTGCTGAAACATTGTTTTCCAGATCAGTGGTGAATGTGATGTTATGGAGACTGGAACATGTGGAACACACAGCAGGATGGAAGAGCAGGCACAAAAGTTTTGTCTTACAAGAACAGTCACTGGTGCTTAGCTTTATCACATCTTTGAAATAATAGACTGGATCTTTAGCAGCATATCAGTCTGGCACTAGGCACAATGCATGTTTAAGAGAATGTCTTTATTACACCAACAGGTAACGGCTTCACAGTGGTGTTTTTAGTGAACTAGAAGAGATCTTTAACAGAGAATGAAGGTAAAAATTAGGACTTCATTTATTGCTTTAATGGAAAATAAGCTGTAGTAAAAGCAGACATATTTGGGAAATTAAGTTATCTGAATAAGTTTTCTGATTTTAATTCAAACCAAAATGTTGATTCTTTGAATTTTAAGACTTGTTCCCATGCATATCAGTAGCAGGTTATTTCGTTGACCTCAGAGCGATCTTTTAATCTATCCCCTTGGCATTTGCATTCCTTGATTAAATAAATATGTACTGGGAGCATTTAGTATCTGACCATGCCCACTTACACAACAGATGTCAAGCAGTTACCCTTTATTCTTAATATACAATCAAATTGTTAAAAGCATTGAAATTCTGGGCTCTGTCCAAGACTGATGAATGAAAAATTCAAGTAAAAAAGACTTCAAGTTTCACATTTCTTTTTCATAAACTCACCAATGTAACTTTCAATACTGAGAATACCAAAGCTGGACAAATCCATGTTGGCAATACTTTCACCACTAAAAGTACAGGTTCCAAATCATGAATTATCTCCTATCAATTCTGCTGAACTGCTTAGCTGGGAGATGGAAATGCAGATGCAAAATCCAAACCACTGTTTTGAGATAGTGTTATTTAAAATGTTTAACTTTCATAGAAGTTATCATATTAGCCAAAACTGTATAAAAATGTATTTTATATAAAGTAGGGAACATTTAAAGATGTGGAAAAATCCCCATGTGTTCACCATTAATGAGCACAAAGGCAATGAATCTGTATCATAATACAGCTGCAAGTAGGAGATGCTGAGAAAGTTCTAGAAGTTAAAAAAAAAAAAAAGCAGAATCACAAATGATTCCTCCCTATTTCCACAAGGCAAACCCGAGGCAGCTTCTTCACAGCTTTTAAGCTTTCAACTCTGCATTGAATCATGTGGTCACTTATTATGTGTTCATCTCATTTTGATTTCTCACCCCTAGTTGTAGAGTCAGGCTTGTCAAGATTCACCGCTTTTTCAGAAGCCTCTTTAGGAGTGTCACAAAAATTATGTGTATGGACATGGAGGAAGGAATCAATTGGGTCTTCCGGGTTAATATTGTCCAGAGTGGTCTTGTGAAACATTTTCTACTAACAGCTGAACACTGACACTGCTGACCTGAAATGCTTTCTATTAGCATCACATTTCTCTTTCCATTTGGAGTTAGCCTTTCTCATGCTGTGCTGGGAGCCCAGCTATTTCACTATTGTGATTTGTTTTATTTTTTTTCTCTTGTGCCTATCTCCAGTTTGCTTTCTTGATTGAGGTCTCAGGGCTCACAAAGCTCTTGTTGCCAGGGGTAGATGATAGAACAAAGTGAGCAAATGGTCTTTCCACCACTTGAAGGCAGGGTGATCCTTAGGAAGGGTTGATAAGACTTCCAACTGTAATGCACAGAAAATATGCAACTCTTGCACTTGCTTGAATTTTTGTCCCCAGCTCCCCATGCCATGTGAAGGTCAAAAGCTCATTTCCTCTTACAGCATATTTCACTTGCTCTTACCTATTTCTGTTTTCATATCTATTTCTCTACCATGTTCAGTTGTAATGAGTTGCTGAGAATTCAGATAAGGAAATTACAATGAATGAGACATTTTAGTTTCTTTTCTTCGTAGGCACAATAAGGACAGATTCTTTATGCCTTACTCTGGGAAACCTTCCCTGTAAAGTTGCTTGTGAGAAGCAAGCCCCACTTTTTTGTCACAGAGATGAGTCATAACCTGCAGTTCTATTTTCATAAAGATAATGTTGATGGCTGAAAGTTGCATGTTGATGAGCTTCCCAAGACAGTGATTCATCTCAGCAGTTTAAAGAAGGTAAGGTTTTCTTCACAATCCAGCAGAGGGCTCTGGACCTGATTTCACTTCTTTTTGGCAGACTATGACTTTATACAATGGGCTTTTCACAAGAAATCATCAAAGCCCTGTTGTCAGTTCAGGTTTTAGTTTTTGCAAAAATTAAGTTAATAAAGAAAAGAACATGCCACAGATTCTAAAACCAAGCCAACCAAATTATTTATGTGCCCACTCCAACACGCAGAGAATAAAAATTATTTTAGGGGTTATTTGTATCAGGGATTAATCCTGCCTGATTCAGCACTGACATCAGCTAGAGTTTGGGGAATGTAGGCTTGTGTTCATTGCAGCCATGTAATTCACAAAATAAAGCCACAGATGTGAGTAGAGCTGGTGAGAATTTGGAGGTTGTTCCTTCCAGTTTGCATAATGTTGTAATACAGAATGCACTACAAAGAGATTTTGAAATGTAAAGCAATAATGTTCCCTTTGAAAAGCTGATATCAAGTGCTAAATGATATATCAATTAAATGCAAAACCAAATCCCAACCCTGCAAACACTATACAGAACCAGCTTCTTTGAAGTCAATGAGACTAATTGCAAATGTAAAATAGGACCTGGTCCTACCACACTTCTGTTAAATGAAGTTTAATTTCATGATTTTAATAAAAAATAGATGAAAGGCCTTAGAACAGCTCTAGCTTGGCTTCACCCAGGCAAAATGTAGTCCCTGCCTGACTCAGCCATCTATGGGTCTCGAGCACCCAAACATGTTGGAATGGTGTTTTATTTTGCACTGCAGAGCATTAGTTCTCGTATCTTTGGTGAGGTGTGTGGGCAGCAACTGGCAAAGGGTTACATTCAGTATTATAGCATAACTATTGAGTACTGTAACAACCAACCTTTAGGCAGGTAGAGCCAGCTAAAAAGGACTAGACTCATCTGTTATTTACTGTCTGTTTTGAAACAGAGTAGCCGTGTTCAGCACTGAGCTTGGTCTCTTGCTCAGATAACTTCTCACAGGAAAACTTTAATGAGTAATTAGAAATGGGGAGTTCTGAGTCTGATTTTGTTTTATGGATTGGCCCCAATGGCTGCTGCAAAGATGTTCTTGGTTCTCATTTGTATATAAAGCAAGAAAATTAGGTCTGTGCCATAAAAAATGGAAGAAGAGACAAGTATGTTGCTCATTAGGGGAATATAAGTCCCAGCTATCAAGGTTACACTGAGGCAGCTATTGCAATGTTCAGTTTTATTATATACAGACTTATCTGTCCTCAGACCTCTTATACTAAACTTGATCTCTAAGGTTACCTATCAGCACCATATCTTTAGATGAACCAAGGGCATGCACTGAGAGGTTTTCATAGCAACTATTAGAAGCATCACTGATTACCTCCAGGCGGCAATTGCTTAGACACCTCTGGGGACAAAGCATTGTGTCTAGCAAGAATTGTGTTTCACTGCAGTTTTGCCAATATTTGCACATTACAGCAGTTCTGGATCTTAGAGATGGTGGATGTACCTCTCAGTTATACTGAAAGGTGTAATCTCTTGTGTGTTTTAGAAGTGATTGCAGGTCTTACCTCCACAGACTGATTCTCTGATATGCTCGGTGCCATGCCAAATCCTAAATGGAGCATACTAGGCCATTTCTGTTTCTTCCAGCACACAAGCTGTAATCTTCAGCATCTATGAGTTTCCAAAGATAAGCAAACAGTACATAATCACCACTCAGAGTCTGATAAATGTATGTATTGTATCACCATAAATCAGGACTCAAATGCTAACCTCTAATGGACTTGCTGAAGAGCTGTGTAAGTGCACAGAGCACTCTGTGCAAAAATACCTCCTGATGTAATGCAATGGAATATAAATTCATATAAAAAACCTGTTTCTGCTTCTCTGGAGACTGGCTGTACCTTTTGGGTATTACCCATCCTCTGCTGGAAACAATCCTGGTTAGATCTTTGTCTCACTTTCTTCAGCTGCTCCCAAAAGCAAATTTGTGGATATTTTTACTGTATTTTTTGTTCTATTTTCACTGTTATATCGGTATCAGAACAATTGCCCGTATAAACTTCTAGCCACTGTATGATTGATTCAGAGATCACACAGACTGTCGTATCTGATACTTTCTTTTCAGCTGGGTTATTAACAGTGAAATTAAGTAGCACCGGACCCATCGATGTCAGTCTGAATGTTTTTCACAGTGATGACTGGCCTCTGAAACTGCTCTGCCAGGGCTTAAAGAAGGAAGTCCTGTTCCATGAAGCTGAGAATCTCTGACAGGACAAATTCCAATGCTGCTTCTTTTGATAATCCTGGGCTGGGCTCCCAGGATGAGCATTGTAAAAAGAGAAAAAGATTATTGTTCTGACAATGCTAGTGAACAACACTTGCAATAGCACACAGAGATCATGCTGCCACATGGAGAATGTACTGACAAATAATATCACCAGCTAAGATCATGGATGCAGATTTAGACTCCTGGTCCAGTGTCCTCCAGGTCAGGCAGTCATTTCAATAGCCATATATTCTAGAGGTAGGCACAGAGCCTTTTGGACGTAGTGCTTGGATGGTAATTCAGCTACCAAGAACTACTGAAAATAGGCCACTACCCAATGTATCTTGCATATGTTGAGCTCCCACCTACTCACTTGTCTACTCTGCTCAGCTCTCCTCTACAAAGTGATTGAAGCTGGGAAGAAGGAAGCAGGCTGTGCTCATCAGAGGCCTGGTGGGTTTTCTGCTCTTTGACACCTGATACACACACATCCCATGACCGTATCTGCTCACATGTTCAACAGTTCTGCTGTTTAAGCTCCTGTCACTGGATTTTGTTAAAACTCCCTTTTCAGAAAAACAGAGGTAATCCTCATTGCTCCTAGAGCAGCTGCTGATGTGGAGGGGATGAAGGACAGAGCAGTCAATCAGGATTACCCGAAGAAGGCACCACCTTTAATCACATTTCACTACAGCTGGAGGGATAGAGATGCTGAAAGCTCTTGCATGATGTGGAAATTAAAGAGCCAGGCAGGGACTGTATATATTGCTCTGGTACAGCTATAGCCAGGCAGACCTCACAGCATGGCTCCTGAGGTTTCTACCTGTCTGTGTACAAATGAGATGTAACTGCATGCTGTAGAAGAAAATTCATGCATGTTGGACAGGCCAGTGCTGGCATACACTCCCAGAGGTTTGCCTGTTTGAGAGAGGATGTGAGACATGTGGAAACCAAGTGGTCTGCAGTGCAGATGTGGTGAATTGAAAACCAGACTGTAGCTGCTACAGTGCTGGAGTCTTTTCAATGGGGTAGGGGAAATTGTTTTACTTATCTTCTTTTTCCTATTTCTGTTAGAATCTTTTCTCTCCTCTCCTCTCCCCTCCCCTCCCCTCCCCTCCCCCCCCTCCCCTCCCCTTGCCCTTGTCCTTTTCTTCTCGCTTTGATTTTTCCTCTGCTTTTTCCTATTGCAATTCATTTACTCTAAAGCCTCAATAACTAATCCTCAATGAAGAAGAGATGATGTTTTCTATTGCTGAATTTGTTGATATACCCTGCCAGGTCTTATGCTGTTTACTGGTAATGTTATATCTCAGACCAAAATTCCCCTCGAGGTTCAAAGGGACTTTGGCCCAGCAGCATGCATCAGTCCCAGAACACAAAGGGCTATAATGAAAAGAGAAGCAATTTGTGTATATGTTTTCAGACTTCATACATTCAGACACTCGTTATGTCCAAAGGGAAGTGCAAGAGAATTAAATACCAATGAGCAGAAATAGATAAGCCCTGCGCAAATCGGTTTTCAACACAATGTACTACAAACTACCAGGAACTTTTGTAAATGTATTGAAAACATAAAGAAATAATTTTTGTCCCTTTGTGCTATTACTTAAAATTACACTTCTCTTAAGTACACATTTGATTAAATCTTCGTCCAGCCTGATCTTCCTGTAGGATCTTAAAAAAGCATGTAAAATCTCTAGTGACTTAACCTCATACATGACAGCCTAGGTTGTGCCAAGTTCAAAGTTTTCTGTACAAGCATGCAAAATAGATTGATTAAGCTTTCTGAGTTTTAGTCCTGTTGTTCCTATTGATTCCTTTTAATTCATGCTGACAAATCAATGTCGGTACTCCACCTGTGATGGTCAGTAGGAGCTGAAGATTTTGCATCCAAGTTATGAAACTGGACCTGTAGTCTCCCGTCTGATGATATTACATGGTGACGAGCAGGGCTGATTGTAATGCATGAGGCTGTTCCAGGTCACCTGGGAACTGTGCAGGAGCTGGTAAAATAAAGCCCTGGGTTGCACCACTATTGGCATCTCTGAAGTGATAAAACATTTTTTGCTTTATTTATGTACTTATGCCTGCTTGCCCCGTTTCTCTTCAATAAGCAGAGCACACACTGTTTCCTCTAAGTCTTTTACTATAGTAACACTGCCTGTGTTCATGCCAGCAGCCCTCAGATCATGATAACCTTTCTGGTCTGTAGGAATGACTCATTCCTACTGTGTGTGCACACATTCTGATGAGACTACACTATTGGAAGACCTTTATGATTGTGTGCTGCTCACACAGCAAAGCTGGCAGGGGCTCAGTACTCCCACAGGCCTTCTCCTGAGTCATTCAGTGCATTACTGACTCATTTAAATAGTATCACAGGGTTGCCCCAGAGCGATGGACACAGAAGAAAACTGGGGAGTCTGAACAAACACAGGAAGATATATTTTTGAAAACATACAGTATATCATTAACATTGTTAATAGTAGCTTGGAAGTCATCAGAATCTTAATCAGACAATATACAGAGCATGATGCAGTATATGTCAAAGGGGAAAACATAAAATAGGTAAACTCGTCTCCTTTGCTCATGAGGTGAGCTTTACATGTGGGATCTGGCAGTACAAACATGAATAAAATTATAAGCTACTGAAATGCAGCAAACACTGGCCTCTCTTGACATAAACAATAAAGAATATCCAATGAGCCTGTGCATATAAGGCAGATTGAGCACATAGGAGATGCATAGTTACAGCATTGTTCCACAAAGACATTACATAATGCTTAATTAATGAATACTTTATGTGTGAGTTTCAGGAGAGTCAGAATTCATGAGAGGTTCAGTGGAGCTGCATGGTTCAGGCAGGGTTTTCCATAGTGATACTCTATTAAAAAAACTTGAAGCTGGTATCAAAGATCAGTTTTCCATCTACACAGATGACTTTGGAATATGGATTACCTGGAAGTAACTCACAAGTAAAGCTGAATTTGGTAAACTATGTTGTGTAACACCTACCTCTATTTTTTTAACAAAGCAGTGGCTAAATAGGAGGTTCCCTGGAGGTATCCTGCAGGTAGCCATATTTCAGCCAAGTGTTTTGGAGTAGCTTTCTTATTCTAGCCCAGATGGTCTCATATGCATTTTTACAGCACAGGTTGCCCTGAAAGTAAAATTACCTATATAATAATGCTGAACTTGAAATAGGTCACAAAGCATAGCAAAAGAAGAAGTGGGTTTGATGTCATTGTTTTCCAGTAATTAATCACACTAGGAAGCTCAAAACAAGAAAGAAGTTATTGATGGTTAGGTCCACACTGGCTGTTGAGATCTGCCTTAAGTACTAACTCACCGACCTGTACCATGAGTTTTCAAGCATAGCTATGAGGGCAGACAGAGCCTCAAGAATCCGTGGGACCTCATGTACACAAGAGCTGTTGATGATGGTATGCCATGAATCATGTTTGTAGAGGCCGTCTCACAAGACATCAGAGCTTATAGGGCAGAGAGAAGACAGTACACTTGGTGTATAGCTACTTCTGAAGTGTTTTTTTTCATGACAATGTGGAAATAGTCATGTGATTTCCCTTTTTAAAGACAAATCTTGCTTGTCTTAGCCTGCACATCTCCACAAAAGGATTTTACCACGCGACCCCTAACAGAATAATGTTTTTATTCATTAAAATCACCCTTGATATTTAGAGCTTGAGACAGCAGAGTTTATTTGAATTCACAGCAGCCACTTCACTTCCAGTGGGTAACCTGGAGCACGTTGATTATACTGGCACCTTTGGCTGCAGACCTCCAAAAGGACACCTCTGTGCCTGGTCCACCCCACGATGCAGAGAGGCCCACCTCTGAAGGGCTGTGGGGAGCTGGGACTGAACAGCATACACTCAAGCAGCAGGAGGACAGCTTCCAGAAACAGATCCTGGGCAGGATTGAGGCTAAGGCTGGTGATTTCCCAAGTAGATAATACAAATTGAAGTGCCAGAGGCTGCTTCTGAGGCTTTTCATCTTTCATTATAGGCTTACCCTGAATTTCCCCTTTGTTTGCCTGCAGTGAGTAGAAAAGTGTTAATTTTTTAAACCCAAGCATAAGCATGCTGGAGCTGGAGAGGGTCTGAAGCATGTCTAGGGGTGCTGTGACATAAAGGGTAAAGTCTTCTGGCTGGGGCACTTGCTCTCCACTTTGCAGCTTGACTTATCACATCACAAGAGAGGTCCTTCTGCAAGGTATTAAATTCCTTAGTTTAACCTGTCAGTGCCAGAGCTCTGTGCGATACAGGAATGATCCCATACCATTTACCTAACTGTTTCCTCATTTGTCAAGGGTACCAAGGATACTGGCTCCAGGGGCACCTGCGGAGTGTCACAGATCCTGCCCAGTACTTTCACCTTTGCTGTAGCTCATGATGCCACTGCTGCTCCCACTAATCACTAATGGCAAGGATTCCTAACAATTCACATCACCTCTGGAAGCCCACGTTAGCTCTGTGAGTCAGTAAGCAAGAAAACACAGTGGTCCACATAAAAAAGGGAAAAAATAAAACAAAACAACAACCAACCAAACAAAAAAAAAAACCAAAACAAACAAAAAACCCCACAAAAACAAAACAAAAAAAAAAGGCACCCAGACACCTGCTGTGAGTTTATTTTGACAAGTGCCATTTAGATGCAATAAGCTGTGACCATCTCTCCGGCGTGGCTGCAAACGGAAAGGAGCCAACTGGTAAACAAACCCAGGTGCTCAGGAGCAGAGTGCGGCTTCTTTCACTGGGTTGAGGGACTGGCGGAGAGAGGGGGTAATAGGGAGCTTTTAGGCTTCCCTCCGCTGTGGGCTGTCTTTCCCCTCTCCATCAAGCCTGAAGGTGCAGGAGGAACGGGCGCGTTCCCGCAGCCGGCTGCGGCGCACAGTCGGATGCTCGGGAGAGGATGCGGGGGAGGGGGGGGCGCGCTGCGGGGGGATGACCGCGGGAGAGGAGAGGGTGGCGTGTGCCTGCCTGGGAAGGGGGCATTTATTCCCTTGGACACACAAGCCGATGCCTACCCTGCTGAAGCAGTTAAACAGAGGAGTGCAGCAGCCATGCTGGCAGATTCCTGCCCTGTGATATGCCAGCCACAGGGTGACGCAAGGGCTGGAAGGCTCCAACTAACAAGCCATTTTCACCTGCGTAATAACCGCTAGTGGAGATAGAGCACCAGCAGCAGCAGCGGCTCCGAGCCACCGCAGCCGGCCGGACTCCAGCGCGGCCGCAGCACCGTCCAGCCCTCGGCGGCCACCGCAGCTTTTTCGGTGGCTCCCGCTTCAGCCTGAGAGCCGGAGACAAGCGGCCGCCTGGCAGGCAGCATGTCAGCCCAGCAGGACCCCCAGGACCTGCTGCTGGCGGGCACTGGGGTGCACTGGGCTGCCGACGGGACAGACCAGTATGCAGCTGTGGCTCCGCTGCGGGATGGAGATGGGGCCCAGCAGCGGGAACAGCTGCTTTTCGGCTCCGCCAGGGAACACCCGCCCGTTGCCATGGCGACTGCATCCCCAGGTAAAAGGCATGGGGTACCCAGGGATGCTCAACAAAGGGGCCCTGGCAGTAGCAGCTCCTGGTTGTCTCGTTCCCGTCCCTTTCCCTGTTCTCTTCCCGGCCTGGCTGCTTGGAAACATTACTGATGAGTTAGTGAGCGGACGTAGGAAAACAGAAAATAACAAGCAATTGCAGCCTTTGCAAATAATCAGTTTTACTGATGTGGGGGAGGGGGGACGCAGGACCCAGACAAGTTCCCTGAAGCTCTTTGCAGTTCGGCACAGGATATCCAGGTTTTAGTCAAATGATAGAGGGCGTTTGATTTCACCTGACTTGATAGGGCTCTGTCCTCGTTTGTTGTACACCTGTACAAATCTGGAGTGACAGATCTCAAAGGAGTTACTTCAGCTATTCCCCATGCACCTGGAACTCCTGCATGGCCCCTTATGTTATTTTGACATGTAGCTTTTAATGGAGTGCCTAATCTGAAGTGTTTGTATATTTTCTGCATGCTTTTGAGACACATCCATTCAATCATGGACTTTTTGGCTGGTGCATTGTCCTCCTTCTCCTTTTTAAGGTGTTTTTCACTTACAGTGCATTTAGTTCAGCTAGGGTCTGCAGGTTCTTTGATTTTCAGTTTACCTTTGGTATATATTTGCTTTGCCTTGGTTTAGGGTTCCTTTCTTTAGTGGGTGTGTTAATAGCAAGTGTATATCTATTAATGAAACCCAGAAGGCTTCAGCTTTCAGTAGCTCCTGACAGAAATGTTTGAGGGAAAATTACTGTATTTCCTTTTTGGTGACACTTCCCTGCTTTCTTTCCCATTGCTTTCCATCAGAGAGCCCTTATAACCAAATTACCCGGTCCTGGGAAAGCTGGTGGATCCCACCTAGATTCCTCTTCACAGGGAAGTACATGTTTCCATTGTACAGGCAGACAGCATTAAACTTGACTAAGCTGAGGGTCAGAGCTTGGGATGGGAATCAGTCTCCATTATGCAATAGCTGCAGGAGCATTAGGAACTGCGTTTTTGGGCTGAGTCCTTTCTAATCCCCTCCAGTCAATCAGCACAAAGAGTAGCTGGCCAGAAGCAGCACAGCCTGTGTGATGACATGTGTTATTCCACTTATGCCCATTTGTATGTTATTTTCAGGACCTGAGTGTCTGTGTATGTGTGTGCTCTCAACATGGATATTTTCCTGCTGCTTTTCTGCTTGCTTGATGCTACTGACTTCAGTAGTAAAATGGGATCTAATGCTCATCGGCTGATGTGGGAAATGTTCTGCTGTTTTGTAGCTTTGGGCAGGAGGCTAATCTGCTGCTGTACTGCTCATTCGCTGATCTGAGTGGTAGGTTGTGAAACGTGACTTTTTACTGGAGAAACAGTCAGATGGCTTTTATTGTGGGGGTGTTCTTGGGGGGGGGGTGTGAAGTGGGGTGGGACGGGGGTCTCCAGGTAGGGTTGCCTCAACAGGATAATGACATGAAAAAAGGGAAAGGATCTTGTGAGTTTTATTGTTCACTGATGGATAAAAATATGGCCATGCTGAATCTTAGCATACAGGACAAAGAGGGGTGGTCTCTTAAATTGTGTAAATCTCCATTAAGTAGAATGAATGTGATGCTGCTTACATTTAATGAAGGTTTCTTCAAGCTCGCCCTGACTGGTAGATTCAGGCTTATGGAATGCAGAATGGAAAGGAAAAGAAAAAAGGAAGGGAAAAGAGAAAATTGAAGGAAAATGAGATGCAAAGAAAATAATTTTCGGCTTTTGGAATCCTCTGCAACTGCGCTTTAGATACGTTTGTTTGCATGTGTCACACTGTGGCAAGGTGGAGATAAAATGAGCAATGCAGACCCTTTTTGGTTTTTACTAGCTGTGGATTGACAGACTGTCAAATTAGCATAAGAGTAGTAATATATTTTAAACATTTCCCATTTTGTTCTCCCTATTAAATAAAGTAACTGTTACTAGTTACGTGCGTGTCTAGCTGACCATGGCAGCCCGAAAAGCATCCCAACCAGTGCAGTACTGCACATGCAGTCTCCTTTTCTGTTTGTAGCTGCAGCACCTGTATTCCTGTTCCATATTACCTAGACAGCTACAGCTCCCACTCCATTCACTGGGGGAAGTAAATAATTTCCCTGTTCTCTCTGTGTGACTAAATATTCTTAAGCTGCTGAATAAAAGATTTGTCATATTGCTGAATATCTAAAACTGTCAAGTATTTCAGAAAACTCTTTAGTTCTCCTGCTCAGAGGGGGATTCTTGTGTATTCCTAAGCTGGAGGAATGGACCCAGCGGGAGATACCTAACTCCAGCAGCTTACAATGCTGCCATAAACCGCTGTAAACTTATAACACTCCCTATACAATGGTGCACTTGGGGGCACTTTAGACAAGGAAGAATGCATCCAAACAAAAGTTAACTGGACGGTCTGTTTTCCAGGTAGTTTCCCAACACATCCCCTGTCTTCCTTCACACCTCTCAGACCAGTCTTTTTGTGAAAAACAGTTATGCTCTCAGAGGCAACAGCAGGGTTTGGAGGCTGAGAGATTCTCCCAGTGTGAAAATAAATAGTGTGAATTTTTCACAAGTTGTACAGAAGTTTTCTTATTCAATCTAAAATTTGCAAATTTTCCCTGCTCTCGGCTTTGGTTTTAAGTTTGAAAACCAGCCAGGGATCGTTGAAAGATTCAGGAATATTTTCAGGCTGGCCACGGGCCCGGATTTGAGCCAAACTGGCTTTGTGTCAAAACCTTGTGAGTCATTGCTGAATGATGAAAAGCAATGGATTACACTTGCCATTCTTTGAATCAACCAAAATCAGCAATGATTTGGACTGCAGAAAAAAATTCCCAACAGGAGTGGAAAGCTCAGAGATTTCTGAAGCAAAGTCAGGGCAGTAAAGATCTGCAGATCCCATGTCTGCATCTCCTCCTGCAGAGCTACAAAAAACATCAACTCCAGTAGCTTCTGGGCAGGGACACAGCAGTTTCTGTTGCTTTTATACTTGGCCGCTGGACTTTGCTGAAAATATTTGTCTCCTTCCCAAAGATTCACCCTCGTTCAGGGTGAGAGGAGCTTGCAGGCAGCTTTTGCAAGGACCAGAGTCCTGAAAGGCTGGTGAGCAGTTGCATGTTGGTGAAGAGAGCCCCATGTCATCCAACACACCATCTGGTCACAGATTCTGTTGTTTATTTTTATACAACAACAGTGATTAAGATTCATTGAAAACAACTATTTCAAAAAGTATTACACAGTCTACTAGGCATTCCCCAAGATAAATACGTCTAGTTTTCTTTAGAGAAATGGCAAAATGGAAGAATGGATTGTACTTCCACAGTGCAGATGTGCTTATGGGAAAAAGGGCAGGAACTCGTACAAATTGTAATTCCCATGTCAGGATCTGGGAATTTGTATGCAGCCCTGTGCATTGGTGGGTATCCTTACAGGCAGGAATGGTATGCCCCTATATCTGTGTAGCTGAGATTGAGAGCTGTCAGTGAGCCCTGCCTGCTGATGCTTACGCCAGAATGCTCTTTGTCTTCAGACTGGCCACAGCACTCAGGGCATCTCTGGTAATCCCTGGCTTGTTTCCAGCTACCTGCAAAAACAGGGTGCAGGTGGGGTCCAAAGGAGAGGTGGCCAGTGCACAGGAGATGGCATTAGAAACTGGGATGTGTCTGTGAGATGGCAAATATGGCTATGGGAACCCTTCTGGAACAGCAGCCAGGAGATGGCTGGGATCCCCTGGTGGACCTCGGTGAGCAGCTATGTGGCACATAATGGCACCTATATGGTATGTGCCAGTGAGACAAGGTGGGAAGGAGGGACTAGAAACTGCTTGGATGAGGCAGATGAGTTGAGGAGCAGTGAAATACCAAATCCCAGCAGTGTTTCATGCTCTGATGGAGGTAGATGTAGTGCACAAGACCATGAGTGTTCCTGGCTCGTGCTGCTCAGTGGCAAGGACAGACTCTCTAGGCACTGTGCTTTCAGTAAAGACTTTTTTTTTTTTTTAAAGCCTTTCTAATCCACATGATTTGTAGAGGTTGAGTTTGAAAACATGTGCTGTGTACCCACATGCTCTCACCATGAGCTAACCCACCAGCACCCTGCCAGCAAGGGACTGCAGTGAGGCGCACATATCATAGCCCTGTGTTTGTACTGATAAGAATCCACTTGTAAATCTCAGTTTCTTGTTTCTCTCCTCTACCAGAGAGGGTGAGTTACTGGCAGCTTTACACCTCAACATGAAAGAGGTTTTTGATGGTTTTCAGGCAGCTTAAGAATCCTGTGTTTCACCTGAGTAGAGAGAAGTGGCTATGGACATGAATGCCTGCTCTGCTTGGGTTTGGCACTGATGCTTTTTGGGGATGTCAGGGCACAACCAAATGCAGCAGGTTCCCCAAGGCAACCGGCTCAGCTGCTCTTTGTGGCCTTTCCACCCCTTTCCATCTCGCTTTAGCAAGAGCTCCCCCTCCCTATGTGTCCACAGCAAGGTACTGCTCAAGCCCATGTGCATTGTAAAGGCCAAGGTCCAAACCCTGATTTTGCAAGTTGCTGTAGAAAAAGTCTCAAAAGAGTATTCTGTGACCTAAGCTCCCAACAGGAGGAGCTCTGCACCAGAGGTACATAAAATCTGGTTTAAAGTCTGTGCAGAAATAGAGTTTTCAACTCCATACAGATCAGAATGCAGCTGTCTTCGCCCTGTTTCCCCACACAGAAACACTGTGCTCCCCAGGTCTGCCTGCTGCGGACTTTCACCTCCTGTCCCACCCAAGCCCTCAGTGCATGTTCCTCATACAGGGAGGGGAACACAGCAGACTTGTACAGTGGTGGCAGACGTAGGACAACGTTTGGGCTTTGCTCAGGTTCTAACCCTTTGGCCTGCCATTGATCTTGGAATTAAAAGCGTTTCTGAGCAGAGCTGCTCTGTGTCAGGACCTGTATATGGTGAAGGACTCCCCAACTCCCTGGCATGTAAAATGCTGTCTTTGGTGCATGTAGGCATCCTCCCTGTATCAGCCTTGCAACCTCCAAGTTGGGGAGGGGAATTAGGCCTGTAAATGGCAAAATTCCCTTGCTGATTGCAAGCCATAAACAGAGCTTGTCTCTCCAGCAGTTCCTCTATAGATGTCCTCAAGTGCTTTTGGGAGAAGTGTTTTAGAGACTAGGCTCAGCAGATGAAAATCAGTACAAACACTGCTGGCTTGGGCTGACTGCAGCCCTTCTTTGAGCAGCTGTGCTGCAGAGGCTGCCTAGGGTGAGGAATTTTGGGCTGTTGGGCCCTACAGCCAGTGACTAACACAGCACAGGCAGCAAAAAGCTGGGGATGTCTTTCAGATCTGTAACTTCTGCATTTGCGGCTTTGCAGTGTGCATCTGAAGGGTGCTTCAGTGGGGTGAGGGATGGCCGCACGGGCTGTGTTTGGGAGACAAAGTGCTACCAGCACTGGCAGCAAGAGGCTCCTGCCTGGGCTCACGGCCGAAGGCTGTGTCCTGGTGTCCCGAGGCCATGGGGCTCACCCAGTGGTACCCACATGCACGGAGACATGGACTAATATTTGCAGAGAAAAAAACCTCTGAGATGGGAGAAGCACAAAATCCCCAGGCCCTGGGAGCAGGAAGGTTTCCAGCCTGACAAGGCTGCCCCATGCATTTGCTTTTTACTGGCTGCAGTTAATAAACCCTTCAATGTCTTTAAAGCTACCAACAGTAAATCAGCTGCAGTTAATAAATTCAGCACTGCTGGAAAATAAATTGTAGTTCATGTCCTGAATGGCACAGAAAAGCATTGAGCTGACATAACTCTGCTTGTCTGCAGTCACCCCAGCACAGTCGCATCTTTTGGCAGGCATCTGCACCAAAGGTGCTCCGTCCTCACCTATACACAGGCAAACACCCTGCTGCAGCACTGCATCTGGGATATGGAGTCACTGCTACATGAAGGAGATGTTGGGAATGTTGAAGCTCTTAATGGCAAATGTGTTGAAATAATCTCTGAAAAACCAGCTACCTTTTCTGATACCAGATCTCAAAATAGTTGGAGGCTGCATCAAGGGCAGGCACCTCATTACAGCAGTGAAAGAAATATTCAAAGAACTCTTTTAACAGCTGAAGATGGAAAAGCCCACTTTTAAGAAATATTCAAGCCAATGCTTATGAGATAACACCTTAATATTTGAGACAGGCTGACAAGGCCATAGTCATTTCCAACTTAGTCTCACCTGGACACACACAATAGAATAAAATAAACAACAACATTAGAAATATTTTCATTTTAACTTTTCAGTGGTTTTAAATGTTAATTTTCACAGTGCTGTAATGAGATAGGTAAGTGCTCTTGCCTCCATTTTTACACAGAAGTGACCTGAAGCAGTCTGATCTAATGGATAATAAAGCCAATTTATCCTTTATGTATCTTTTATTTCATTTATCCATAAGTTCAGCAAAACACATGATCACCTTTATGCATATGCTTAAGACCATCCTGATATTTTAAAGCAGTTAGGAATGTGCTTATGTTCCATATAATTAGGATCTGAAATACTTTACTTAAACAAGGAGAACTGAAATAAGTGATTAAGGTGCCCTCTATTTTGAGTCTTGTCTTGCAGGTGAATGCCAAGAGTTTATTCTCACTGTTGAAGGTATGGGGTTTCTTAGAGGAATAGGCTGACCATAAGCCAGAAGTGTCGTAAAACCCAAGAATACTGAAGAGTTCCTGAGTGCTGAATCATGTTAAGTCTACAACAGTGCATATATTTATTTTCCCTAAATTACAAAATTAACTACAAATAATGCTTCATTACTTGAAACATGGTTTGTTATGTTAACATAGCATGGTCTGTTACGTTCTTTGGAAAAAAAACCAAACCCTGCAATGATAAAAACAACCAACAAAACCCACCCCAAAACAATAACCAACCTAAGAAAAACAAGAACCCCCAGAATTTTGTAAGCAGCCCAGATCTGGCAGTAGGAGAGTACAACATGAAAACCAGACACAAGGAAATAAATCCGACGTTAAAAATGGAAAAGGTTTAGTGTGTACTTGGCCCATTTCAGAGGTACCAACTGCTCAGGAGGGAAAGTGAGGCAAATTCCTAAGAATTCACCCATTGAAATGCCTCCATTCCTTTCTGATGTGTGGACCTGCAGCACAACTCCGTGGGTATTTATTTCAGGAACTTTGAGCTGAAACAAATGTACACAAAATAACTAGGTCTTGGGAACAAATCAGGTCTCGAGGCCTGAAGCAGAGCCAGATGTTAGCCCTGAGTATCGTGAGTCAATCCAGGCCACACGGCTGGACTGGCATACTTTCGTGGGACAGCCTGTGAGGACATGATAAACACCCCCGTGGGATCTGCCCAAACTTTTCCAGGAGGACTGAGCCATAGGCAGCAAACAGGTATTTGCTGGGGTTGCTGTCCCCAGATTGAGCTATGCCCTGTTTCCTGGGGGGAAATAAACAGCATGCCCGCGTGCTTTGTGGGAGGGTGCAGTGAGCTTTCACAGGTACCATTTCTCCACTGACTACTGATGTACAGGCGGGTCTGAATTCCAATAAATCTTACTTAGGTCTTTCATTGGTGTCCTTAACTTAGAGGCAGAAGAGATGCACTTGCTGCTCATGTGCATAAGAAATGCTTTGCATTTCAGGAAATTTTCTGTCTTGTAGACTTCAGCAGTGAAGTGCAATGCAACATGCTGGAAATTAGATGTGCACTTCTGCTGAACTAGAAGTACACCTGCTCTTTCTGCAGGTGTAGCTACATGAGATTAACAGTAATCATATGTTACTCGCAGACTGATTGTAATAAAAAGGGAAATACCTGTTCCCACCCCTTACAAAAGTTAAAAAATGTATATCCCAATTTTGCTTACTGATTTTTGATCTTCTTTTTAGTGCTCATCTCTGTCCTAGGATGTACCGTTTTTGCCAGTTTGCTGTTTGGTTTTGTGGGGTTTTTTTTCCTTTTTATTACAAAGGTTTATATCTTTGGCAAACATAATTGACCACATAGATGCTCCTAACTGCAATATTGCTCAGCACTAAATTTTAATTGAGACAGTAGCCTTTGATGCTGGTCTGACCTAAAGCTGAGGCTGATTCCTCTCTTCTGCAGCTTTTGCAGTTCTTTAAATAAGTCCTAATGCAGCATTCATGTTGTTGCTGTTTTCTCTACTGCTCTAGCAAAAGTGTCAGCGTGGTTGAGTATACAATTGATTTCTCAGAACCTCCTGGTTGTCCTGAAAGTCTGTGTATATGATCTGTGAATCTCAGACTGTAATTAGATTGTAGGAAAGGTGTTGGGCCCAAAGGTGAAGCTCCAAGATGATGTGTGAAAATCAGAAGTCCCAGAGAAGCCTACCTCCTCTGAACACATTGTTTATGAAAGAAAATAGCATTTTGGATCCTCTGTGAAACAGCTTTATATATCACGAAAGAAAATAGCACTCTAGATCCTCTGTGCAGTAGCTTTGTTTATCACTTTCATAAAACAGGAATCCTTACATGAAAATGTCTGGTAAGTGGCATCTTAGTTACAGGCAAAATAAGATGCTTACACTGCTGAACAATTTGAAGTAGATCTTTAGTAGGTGGCATCTAATTCTCTGCTTAAAATGTTTCATGTTTGTTTAATGGGGGTACGTTGCATACAGGGTTGAAAAGTCAAGCAAGCAAATAACTGGTCATACACACAGATGTCATGTCACTCAGTAAAAGCTGGGTTACTTTTATATGGGTGAAATAGGAACTGCCTTTGAAAATGCATTTCTGCTGAAAAAAGACCAAATCTTCTGAAATTTAAACTTTTTTAGAAACTTGCCATCAGACAAAAACATCTTTCCACAACAGATACATTGATTAAAATAATATTTGAAAAAATAGTGGAATCTTAGAAATCAGCATATATATTTTCAAATTATTCCCAAATTAATTCATATATTTCATCTGATTTGGCTGTCAGAAATGTTTAGAAATGTACCTTGTCTACGTTTGGTTTTATAGTAGGACATTTTTCCCAAATACATATAAATTCCATTAAAAACCCACTAATTCTGGCCTGCAGTGTTCTTTGTTCTATTTTAAAATTGCCATGTCACAAACTTTGGTGGTGTTTTTTTTTTGTGTGTTTGTTGGGGTTTTTTTAAATTTTTTAATTTTTATTTTTTTCTCCTACACTAAAAAGTACCACTGGAGATTACGATGGATCATCTCAGCCATTATCATAGTAACAGCCAGCTGCCATTTTGGGATTTCTTTCCTTCAAAGTCTTCCTGACATTAGCCTTTATAATTCAGTTGCTGTGTGGTAGGTCAGAGCTACAGGAGACCTGCCTGGGGATTTATGCTGTGTGAAATATATGCAATCTCCTCTCACTTTGAACATGGTAAGCAGACCATGTATAATCCTTGGAATATTTGGTAGATCTGCCAGGCCGTGAAGATCGCATTTGTAATACTCATCTAGCTATGTGTATTTTCACATGGCTGTCCATCCCTCTGCCATCCAGACTCTATCCAGAAGCAACCTGAGGGGAGAGGACTGAAGAGAGTGAGAAGAAAATAATTCTTCATTCCCAGTGGAGATTTCAGAGTTTGGGCTTCTTCTCCTTACCCTCCTCCCATCCTCTCTGCTGTTGCTTTTGTTGCTTTTTAATGAGTCGTTCTTCTAACCTACTTCAAAGCAAGCATCTAGCATGCTAGATGTTTTGCAGATGAATGATGCTGTCCAATGCATTTAAGCATATCTGCTGTGCAGGTACATTGTGAGCTTCTATTTGATAACCTACCAGCAAACAATTTTTTTTCCGTGGAAGCTCAGGATACTAGCATAGTTCTCCAAGTGAGAATAATGCAACCACTGTTGATAAATCAACCTGGGCCTGAGGATGTTTCACCACTTTCACTGCCTCCTTGATTAGCATTATCCTCAGAGGTATAAATTAAAGAGGGAAATATGTAATCTGGGAAGCTTTCCAGCATCATCTCTGAAAATGTGAGCTCAATGCTTTGCAGATATTCTTTGGCAGAAGAATGCTAACAGCAATGCTGAAGATGGGCTCTGATTGCACCCAGAAGAGTAGGAAGACGCACAGACTAGCTTCATTTCTTTTCCCTCTGTCATCAAGATAATTTCTAATGTGATCTGCACAGGATGAATCTCAAACTGTTTCTACACAGTTCTGTGAACTGATCCCAGAATTGCAGCTTCAGTCGCTCCCTTTTCTACTACTTGTTCTTACTTAGTCTGACATCTGCATAAAATATGTTACGCGTTTTCCCATCTCAGACTGCAAATAATTGCCTGCAGCTGCTAGCAGCGAGTGGACATGGTTCCTCTGCTCTATCAGTCCAAGCCTGAGCTTCAGCAATATGGGTTTCAGGAATTTCTTTTGACTGTTCCTACGAGGTGTCATCACAGCTGGGTGGTAACTCCTGACACCTCCCTGCCCACCAAGGGAACAAAAATGCGCTGCAGAATGTGCTGATTTGCAAAAAATATTTCACGGGGAGGGTTTGATTTTAGCAAAGCTCCAGCTGTGCTAAATGAGCAGAAAAAGGATTTTTCAGCATATCAGCAACATTTTGAAAATGGAAATGCCACATCCTCCAGCACTTTCTTAGGAGTCAGTTATCCCCATCCCCAACCCATAATCTGCTTGGGGTATTTACTGGAAGTAGGAATTTAGCAAGACTGTAGTACTTGGAGCCTTGCTTTCTAACTTCTCTGTGTTTCTATTTGCTTTCTCTTGGCTAGCTCTCTGCCAACATCATCCTTTGGTTTCCAAGAGATGGTGAAAAGCTCAAAATGCAAGACTAAGCTGTTTTTCCTTGGGTTGCATTTTGGGCGAACATAAGGAAGTAGATACCTTTATTTTGCTGATGGGACAACTGGTGCACAGTGGCATGAAGGGTCTTACAAATAGTCCCCAGCAGGTGCTTGAACTAGGTCTTGTTCTGCTGAGGCCCAGGCAGTGCCAGTCTGCTTCAAAGGGCTCTCGGCTTCGTCATCGGTGACTCAGTTTGTGGGGCCTCTCAGGCTGAGACTCCAAAAAGTCATTCCTCTCTCCTGAAAAAAGTAGGACAGCTATTTTTACTTAGGTGCGTGAAGATAGGTTTGGGGTTGGGTTTTTTTTTTTTTTCTGCCTGTTTTGCACTTTTAAATTCATATTCAAGATATTTTGTTATATTTTGTAGAGGCACTCACCCTTCCAGCTGAACAACACAGAGAGAATACCATGTATTATTTGCTGTCTCTGCTGACATTGCTACATTTGCTGAAGTAATGTGGTTCAACATTTCCATACATTTTTCCTGTAGAGCTTTCTCTTCCATAGAAAGAGTTTTATGTTTCCTCTTGATTTGAGATGAAAAGAAAATTGAAAATAATATGAATTTTCACACGGGACACGTTTCTTTTGCGGTAGCTCCACTTCCAGCTAAGTCAGAAAACACAAACAACTGCAGTCAATATGCTTAATTTCAACCCTGCATTTATAACTTATTCTTTGCCATTGCTGTCTGAAGAGCAATAACAAAACTAGACCTTACTCTCAGCTTGAAAATGCCCATTAAATCTGAGATGTAGTGCACTAGCAAGTAGGATTTCTTAGCACCTATTGTATGCACTCAATGGGATTGTGACCTTGATTCTCTGTCACTGGTGAAAATGAAGTTGCCTCCTGGTCCAGCCCATCTAATTGCTGCTGAACTAAAACACCAAGCAGGTTCCTCTCTCTTTATGGCAGATTATTTTGCCACTACTATGGTGAAGAAGGCATGAAGTCAACAGTTCCCCAACCTAGCAGCTCCCCGGTGTCCTTGGATTCAAATAATTACATAGTTACTTGCTTAAAAATGTGAGAAAGGGAAAGAAAGCCAGTGAAGACAGCAAATCTCTCTTTGTTCTTAAGCTGCATACAAGACAACTTATCTTTTAAAAACTCCCCCCTTCTTACTTTGAGCAGGAAAGCAATGCAGGCTCTTCCGTGAGTGGTAAGTGACGTCTTCATAAGTCATCAGGTTCCCTTTCCCAAGCCTGCACTTGGAGCTGCAATGACAGCCTCTTCCTCAGCCTGGCTGTGCTGTGTTTTAACCAGTATTTTGGAAACCAAGGCTCTTCCAGAAGTTTTCAATGTATTTCAAGCCTATTTAGCTGGATGGCAGTAACTGCAAGAGCATTAAGGCTTTCCAAGAGTCCTCTGCTCCTGCCTGCACCCAGGACCAGGTGTCCCAGGCTTTCGTTGCCTTTAGAAATGAAAAAGCTAGGTGTGAGCAAAGCACTGTGCCGCTTGCATAGTTGCTTGCTCAGGTTTCTGGTCACAACTGCTCTGCTGTGCCAGGTGCTAGCCTGTTTCTGAGAAGCCAGGTTAGAGGAGCTAGTTTCTAACTGACAGAAGGTTGAGAGGAAAATGGGTGTTTGCTCCTGGTGCTTGGGGCAACCAACCAGGAGAAATGAGCTACAATAAAAGTCAGTGTAGGCACAAGGATAAAATTGTATAAATAGGACAGGAGTGTTCAAGTTGCAGAGAAGAGAAAGTCAAGACAGAGAGAAAAATTAATAGGGAGAAAAAGAAATCTGAACTACTCTCAAGAGTTTGGATTTCTCAAGTGATGAATTTCTATGTAATTTATGGAGTTAATTAGACAATGTGATGCTTGTAGTGGTAGGGGATTAAGCCCTTAAACTGCCTTTAAACTCAGCAGGTGCCTTCTGGTCCATTTCTCCTGTGTTCATGAGCTTTGGAGGCAGACCAGCATAATGAACTCCATGCTTAGTTCAGTTGGAGCTATTAAGATAATTTCTCTTAAACAACCTTTTGAATGCATTTTACTTTTTCAATTATTTATCTCACTCAACTAGAAGAGCATAAAATCCTCATTCTTCAAGGCAAAGACAAATTTGTTCAGCCTTTCACCAAGCAAGTACTACCTGGAGGAGTGCTGTGCCATAGCAGGACCCAGTGTGCTCACTTTGCTCTTCAGACCCTTGGAGAGTGGCCAGCCTCTCCCAGCTCCTATGTCTTGCACTGGAAAACTACAAGGAAGACCATGAAAACTCAGAATGATCTTGGCCATCTGTAGAAATGATCTGACTAAATAGGACGTGGTTCAGCAGGGACAGGGTGTCTCAGTAGGAAGAGCCAACTTCATAAACACAGCATGGGAAACTACAGATGAGTCCATCAGAGAAGGACTGGGCTGTTGAGGGTCACAAGCCAAATGCAAGCCACCATAGGCTGCAAAGCTTCTGCTGTTTTGTTGTTGCTAAAGAGCAGATGCTACACTGAGATATGGCAATGTGGGTCATGTGTGCATGATGCAGCAAATGGCCTGTGGAGGAGTGCAGTGTCCAGTCTGGAGCACAATACTTCAGGAACAATGCAGAAAGTTATGAGGAGAACAACCAGGTTGATCAGATATTTGGGAAACGTGATGTAGGAGGGAAGCTTGAAAGAATTAGGTTTATTTATGCTAAAGTAGAGAATTGCTGGGGGACAGAACAAGAGCAGACTTGAAGTACATGAAAGCCCAAGCAAAAAGGCTGATTTAACTTGATGTCCAGGTCCATTGTGGGCAGGAATGGATGTGGCTTCAGTTGCAATTTAAGAGATTCAGATTAGACATTTGGAAAAAACTTTTTGAGAATGTAGAAATGTAGGATGGAGAAACACAGGTTGCTGGGGGGTTATGGG
This sequence comes from Brotogeris chrysoptera, assembly GCA_030323915.1. Classification (NCBI taxonomy): domain Eukaryota; kingdom Metazoa; phylum Chordata; class Aves; order Psittaciformes; family Psittacidae; genus Brotogeris; species Brotogeris chrysoptera. Next base: position 34,420 of record JARCZZ010034444.1, read on the forward strand.
TGGCTGCAGCTCCATTGCTGCATGGGGATTGCAGAGGGACATTACCTAGATGACATAGAAAGTGGTACCACTGCCTGGGGTGAGTGATGGAGCTAGGTGATGTCTTTCAGGCCTTTCTGGCCCTGTTTGTGGGGAGTCTATAAACTGGGATGACGGATGGCAGCAGGAAATACACTGATTTCTTCTTTTCCCGTCTTACTTTGGTCCCTGTTCTGTTCAAACCAGCAGCTTCTTATGATACCCTTTGAAAGTGCACCCCAGCCATGAATCACAGAAAAGAAGGACTGGCTGATAATTTTGTGTTTCAGCGTCTTTTGACGGCTTGCCCCCCCCCCCAACAAAAAAAAGAAAAGCCATCTTTTTGTTTGTTTTGCAGGAAAAACCTGCTTTCCTTTGGGGGGGTGAATTGACTCCTGCAGAGAAACCTAAACACAGCTTTCAATGGCTTTGGTTGGACAACACAGAGCAATCTTCAGTGAAAAAGAGTAATAACAAGGATTTTTAACAAATGCAGGCTTGGCAAGGAGAAATTATAGATGAAGTGTGCAGTAATAGTTGGAGATTAACAGCATAGTGCCTGCATCCAAGGAAGTAGGAAAGTGAAAAGCATACAGCAAATACAGGCTTATTCATAGAATTATAGAATGTTTAGGGTTGAAAAAAATCTTAAGATCATCTACTTCCAAAGCCCCTGCCATGGACAGGGATACCTTACACTAGAACATGTCACTCAAGGCTTTGTCCAGCCTGACATTGAACACTGCCAGGGATGGAGCATTTATTCCTTTGAGAAAATTAGTGTTGTTAACAACATTAAGGTAAAAGGAAAATGGGAAAAATGCCTCATTGATTTATAAATGCAGACTGTGAAGACAAACCTGATTGTTTGCTTCAGTAAGATACCAGTTGTTTTCTGGCTGGATTTCAGTGAAACCAGCAGTAAAAAACCCACAGTACTACATGGAAATTGCTAGCTGAGCTGGAGAAGGTGAAGGACAATACAGCCATGGCATGCTGCTTGTTACCCAAAGAGCAGACAGCTTATGCTCAGGCAGCTTGGGAGCTGCTGGTGGGGCTTCTCTGTCAGTCTTGGTGCTCATCTTATTCAATACCATTGTTAAAATGTTTGGTACCAAAAGCTAGAGCAGACTAGGGGAGTATCCAGGGAATCAGGGTGAGAAGTGGCTGGAGCATCTTATAAGGGAAGCTGGCTGAGCTGGGCAGTCATAGGTTGTAGAAATACACCTCAACACCCTGCAAGGGTGAAAAGAGCTGTGTATATTAAGGTGTATCATTCTCTAGAATGGTATGTGATGCCTTTGTATGGGTGCTGGTTCAGCTTCTGCTTTGACCTTGAGATCACAACTGTTATTCTGTGCCGCGGGTAACTGTCCTGGTTATGTACAGAGTCATTCTTGCCCTCTGATGAATTGGTGAAAGCAATAAGAATGACATCAGAGAAAAAAAAAAAAAAAAAAAGAAATGTTAAATACCTGACACTTGGTTTTAATGTTTTCCGAAACAAAACCACATTTGTTTGAAAACAGTTTCAATTCAATTAAAAAAAGGAAAAAAATCCGGTTTTACTGAAATTATTTTTCCCAGCCAATTCTTTTAACTAAAATTTTCCATCCTCCTCAAAGGATGAGGAAATAATCAAACAAAGTAGTTCTGAGAAACCTAGCACCTCTTCCTGGCTGCATTAATATCAGCGAGCAAACTGCATTTCCTCAGGCCAACTCATCAGCCAAATTGGGAAATTATTCTCTTTATATTTGGGCTCTGTGAACTGATTGTGACTGTTTGAAATGTGAGCCATGGTGCTTAATTGTAACCTCTTACATGAGTCACATGATTATTTAACAAGGATCCTTGATTGGAGGAATGAACAAACACATCTTTTATACATACTTGATTGTGCCAGTCTCAGTGCCTATTTTCTCTTGATGCTGACACATGCACATTTGTCATTGGTCTTGGCAAACTTTTTTTTTGCCAAAAAATCATTCCTCAAGCACTGATGGATAATGATGTATGGATTTAACTAATATCAAATCATTTAAACATGTAATAGAATCAGTGAATCATTGAATTGTTTAGCTTGGAAAAGACCTTTAAGTTCGTTAAGTCCAACTGTTAACCTAGCACAGCCAAGCTCACCACTAAACCATGTCCCTAAGTACCACATTGACATGTCTTAAATATCTCCAGATATTTACTCAACCACTTCCACATCATCCCCTCTGTACCAAAATACAGGAAACAACAGTAAGATTCATTTGTGAGATACATTTGGGTGGCATCACTGTATGTGTCCAGCTGTGGAAATTTTATTAGATGAAGTCAGAGCCAGCTTCAGGAAGGCCAATTTGACTGCTTTCTTAGCTCTGCTGTAAGTTGGAGGCTTAGGTTTTTTTGCATTTGTTCTATGTTTAGGTTTCTCCTGGGCACTAGAGTGGCTGTACTTCTCACTTCAGAGCAAGAGTAGGTCTTGCAGCTCCAATGTAGCTGCTCTAGTGCCGCATCTTCTGCTGGTCTCTGGGTCTCATCCTGCGTGCAGCATTAATGGGGAATCACAAGGTCCACAAAAGATCACTGTGTGAGGAGACTGGTAGCTTTACCATTTGTGGTACACTGCTTGTTGCAAACATTTTTCATAAGAGTTTGTTTATTAAATTTTAGGGAAAAATAATATCTTTTCTGAAGATCTAAAGCATTCAGCTACAACAGAGTTCAGAAGAGCCTTCTCTGGAACACTTCTTCATTGGATTTAAAGCTCTGTTTCATGAATATAAAACATAATGTATGTGATCTTCCTTCTATTCAGCAGCAAAGGCTGCTGCTGACATAAGGCAAAGTCAGTGAGCTGCCTGGATTGAAAAACAATCTTCATTTTCCACACTGTGTAAAGGTCAGTACAGCTTCAACAGTAGAGAAGACCTGACCTATCTTATTCCTGAGGTTAAAGATTTTTTATTATATGGTACAGAGGTAAGAGTTAATCTGTTTGGAAAGAGACCCCACACGTTAAACACACTCATCTTCTGCCCCAGCAGAGATTCCACCAAACATTTATGATTATTTCTCAGTTCAAGAGAATGGTGTAAATTCATCTTGGTGGCATGGATATTTCCAAAATTCCTTGGTCTATGTGTTGGTTTAAATTGTTAAGAAGCTCTCCTTTCAAACACTGCTGCCAAATCAGCCACAATCCCTTGAACCACAAGCATAATAAGAGTCAAATTCTTTCCAAAAACACAATACTATTTGTTGAATATATTCCACTCAATGACCAAAAGAATGACAGACTAAGTAAGAAAAAAGGGAAAGAAATAGCAGGCTTGGTAATTTGAAGCTGTGCATGGATAAACAAGAGGGGATTGTGACAGTCCTTTGAGTATACAGAAGGCACATTTGAGAAGAAGAAATAGAGAATGTTGAGGAAAACATCTGGAAGGGGTGGTGCCAGATGGTTGTTTCCTTTTTGATTGGACTAGTATTTTTCTTATAAAATATGAAGACCAAATTTTCATGTTTGTCAATATTTGCAAATATAGATCTGTATGCGAGGAGGAACATAAGGTCTCAAATAGAACTCTGCATGCTTAAAATGAGCTCAGTATTCTGTGCTTTGATGACCCAACCTAAATGGCCTGAGAATTTTAAGTGCTGGGAACGCCTAACTTCTTTTCCAGTTGCTGGCATCTAAGAATGCTACTCCCCTATTACAGAAAGGCTTTTATTTAGAGGAGCAAACTCCAGGCACCCATGATTAGAAAATTCATATTCCCACCACAGCAAAATCTTGCTGACCTGATGGCAGGGTGACATTGACTGGAGTCAGTTTTCTTAGTTTCTGCTTGTTGCTGGTGGTGCTGTTGCTGCTTGAGAGATCTGGGACCCTTGCAGAGCAAGGAGAAGATCAAAGAAATGAATTGCAAAGAAAAGAAAGAGCATATGAAAATTGTTCTGCACTGAATATTTCATTATTAAATGTTTTAAACTGCAAACGTACACTTCCCTCCAGCAACCACTATGATAAGCTGAGAACAAAATCAATTTTTTAAATAGCTCCCTAGTTTTTTGCTATATGGCTTTGGAGTAACATTGTTTTCCACACTTATAAGGGAACATAATAATATGTCTATATAACATAATATGTATATAGTAATAATATAACATAATAATACGTATATATGTTATATATTTATATAATCTTGAATAGCTACAATAAGCAGTTAATATATTTTCTACCTAATGTTTGGGATTTTTTTCACAGATCTTAAACTTACATTTATAAGACATACCATTGAAGTGATGTTGAATTGTGGGTATTTTTTAGTTTGAAATTCAAACACAGGGGTTTGAGTGAGAGTAATAATTAATATTATCCCATGGGCTAAAAACATGATTTCTGGGGAATCTTTGCAGCACATGGCCTTGTGCAGCTACCACATCTCAGAGATCCCCAGGTGCAACACCACCCACTGAGAGCTTCATATTTGAGGGAGGTGGGGAAAGGATGTGGCACAATTGTGGGTGCAAGACACCTGGTAGGGCTCCAGGCTCTGCTGTCCTGTTCCAGTCCTGAGTCACTCTCCCCACCACGTCTGGTCCTGCCCTGTGGCATCTCCCTGGTGCCATGTGGATCACTGGAAGAAAGCCAAAATCCTATGTTAGGGGGCACTTTTTAGTGTTTTTCTTAGAATTTTATTTGAATTCATTAATTTAAAATTAATCAGGATTTTGCTAGCATGATCTGAATAATGCATTTATTCATGCAAGTGTACATGTGTACATTGCAATCACATGGTGCGATTGTTTTGTCAGAATTATGGGTTGGACAGAGCCTTGGGTGGCATGGTTTAGCGGGAGGTGTCCCTGCCCATGGCAGGGGGGTTGGAACTAGATGATCTTAAGGTCCTTTCCAACCCTAACTATTCTATGATCATATGATTCTATGTGCAAAGGTTCTGGTGTCAGCAAATTGAGCTGGAGTCAGCAGTGTGAGCTGTATTAGCAAGAGAAAAACTAGCAAGTTGAGGGAAGAAATTATTCAATGGGTGGATAGAAGAAAAAAATGGAGCAACTTGAGCTAGCTTTGAAATAGCCCTGCTTTGAGCAAGGGTTGAACTGGAGACCTTCAGAGGTCCCTTCAAGCCTGTTTTTTTCTGTGATTCTATGACTTTTAAGACTCAGCTAATTCACCTTTTTCTCTGTTGAGCTTCTACCTACCACTTCCGCCTGTTCTCCCATTAGAAATATAGGGCTGTTTTAAAATTTGGCTCCTGGCCCTTGAAGCACTTCAGCACCAATGAAGGGCTTGGCTTGCTTCTCAAGTCTAGGTTGGTGTCTTGTTCTGCTGAGTGTGTCCCTTCTCTTTTTCTGGTTCACAGACTGAATTAATGAATTGAAAGTACTTGTATTTCTGCAGGTCTGAGACAAGGAATTTTCAGTCTCCTCAGGAAAACAAAAACCAAACAAAAGGTTGGTCTTATTAAATCCCAGGCGTTCAAGTCTCTCCCCACCAATTCCTTTCATTTAACTTTGGAAATTTACTATTTTTATGAAAAGTCAGCTTTGGCAAAAGATACAGTTTGAACATAAACAAATTGCAGTCCAGTTTGCCACAACCACTGTGCAGTAAATGCAAGGCTTTACAAGAAAATCTTTATTTTCTTAGCAGAAACTATTGGATGAATTTGGCAGAAACTTCCAAACATTGAAGCTGGTCAAGTGATCTATTGAGTCTATTAAGTGAGCTATCGAGCCCCAAAATCTCACCCATCTTCAGTTCTGACGGTGCAGCAGGAAGATCCTGTGTCCTGTATTTGTGCTGTAAACTCCATTCTGCAACAGGCTAAAGCAGAGGTTTGCACTGGTGAAGGCGCTGCTGGTTTCAAGGAGGGATAAGGTGGCATGGCATGTTTTTTCTTGTTTCATAGGAGTTAAAAGCTAGGCTGAAACTAAAGAGAAAGGCAAAGGTGCAGTGATGGGTTTTCTATGAGGCAATTTGACCAGGCAACTGAAATGAGGACAACCACCCATTGTCCCACATGCTAACATGTTCACGTGAATGGTTTTTTCCTGTCTTTCTCCGTCTTTTCCCCAGAGATGAGTAACGGTTGCCTCTTGGAGCTGGCACTCTTTGCCAGCAGCATTTTGTGCAGATGGGAGGTGATAATAGAATAAGGGCAAGGTAGAGACAAAAGTGCTGATGTTTGCTCACGTTTGGTGTTATTGGTTCACTGGTGGAAAACTCAATTAACACTTGAGAAGTCTTGATTTCTCCAGAGGAAAAGGGGTTTGGCCATGAATCTGCCTTCTCTGAGTTTTATTCCAGTTGAACACTGGTGGGGCCCAGCTCACACTGGCTGTTTGGACCAAGGCAAATGGAGGAGAGCAAATCTTTGGGGCTGCCACATCTCTCCTTCTGTGGTTTGGTTCATTTATTTTCTGTTTTAATTTCCATGAGCAATTGCACTTCTCCTGCTGTTCTGCTCATGATGGGACCATTACAACATATTAGCAAGGCAGGAAAGAATAAAGAAGCATTATTACCTATCTCAATATCTTCTTGAATGAGGCCAAAATGCTGTGTGTGAGATAGTGTGATGCAGACTGTCCTTTCACCATCAGGTACTGACTTGGCATTCCTCAGGCCTTGTCTAGTTCAGGAGAAACTTTAGTAAATGCTGTGATATGAACAAGGTGCAGTGTGATGCAGGGTGGGTATTCCTAGGGAGCCTGGCTCCAGCAGAAACACCGCAGTGGGTATGTGGGTGTTGCAGATGATGTAGAGACACAAGCAGGATCTCCAGATAGAATGGGAAAGTGGTAAGAGAATATGTTACTGAGATGTAGGGGCATTTGAGACCAGGCAGTAACAAGCAGTGCATTACAGATGACCCATCTGTCCAGCCATCCTGGGCAGTGCTGCACTCTGTGGAGGTGCCAATCTTCATCTTGTGAGCTGAGCTTCTGCAGTGCTCTGGCTTTCCGCTCAAAAGAAGTTTCTCAGCAGGACTGAGTATCTGAGGCTTAATGCTGCACTGCTGTGGTGATGCAGTGTGGTGCAGATGCATCTGGGCAATGCAGATGTGCTCAGTGGCAAGCAGGACATTTTCCACCATCTAGTTTGCAAAAGGTGAAGGGTTTTGAGAAGACAGTCAGCCTCCAGCTTGCGATGGGAACAAGCCTGCAGAAGGTTTGGGAAATTATAGGACACTTTTCGGGAGGTCCTGGTATGGAGGACTGCATGGAGACTGTAGGTCAAGTGGGGGATGGGTATGGCACACAAAGGACAGAGGGATGAGGGTATGCCAGATATATCTACTGTGCTTTGCTGTTGGTTTAGAGAAGTTATGAGGTGTGCAGCCCTGCTGTATATCATCTTATTCTTGAGTGCAGTTTTACAGAAGTCAAGCTGTGCTCTTGAGCCTTAATTTCCTAAGTAACCTTATACAGTCTGCCCCAAACATAATCTGCTGCGCCATTTATCTGCACAAAATGGAGTATTTTCTAATGGCAGAAACCCCAGCAACCCTTCATTGAGTGGAGTGGAAGAAAACATGTATTTGAATCCTGAACAAAATATGAAGCCTACAGTTAAGCCATAAATGTGTTTTGAAAGGGGGTTTAAATAAAATAGAAATATTTACCACAGATATTTACCACCTCTTTTGCACAAGACTGCATCTCTGTTGTTTCCTTTAAAAATATCTGCTGGAGTTCCTGCAGTAAGAGCAGTGATATCCATAACATCTCTGCCCCCACTGCATGGGCCGTGCCTTATAAGTATGCAAGGTGACATGGAGGGTGGCAGACCCAGACACTTGATCACTGTAAGCCAGCAGAACTCCACTGACATCTTTTCTCTGTTTCTTGGAGTTCAGGAGGGCCATGGATTTGCAAAGGCCTATCCTTGGGAAGGGTAGATCTGATCCTTCACAGTCTTCACACTGTTGACTTTTCCCTAGCACACTCCTATCTCAATTTTTCCAAGATGATATTTGGCAATTGCTTGGAAGGCTTTTGGTTTGCTTTCTTTGGATTGCAGGCATGGAAAATGGCATACACAAAATACTAAATACTTTTATTAGTTTCACACTGTTTATGAGCTATTCTGTCTCCTGACCTGTCACAGCAGCTGATTAAGCTAGGGTTAATCTTTCTCTGATCTGTAAATTGAGAAATTTGTCATCTATATCCCTTAGTTATGAAACTGGGATTATTCCAGCAAGGATAAAATCTGAAGGCCATCAACTGCTTTGGCTGAGCTCTTCACCAGCTTGGAGCAGGAATACATTTCCCCCTACTGTAAAATTAGCTGGATGCATTTTAGGAGAGTGCTCACTATCTCTTTTAAGTGCTATGCTTAAAGCCAGGATGTTCTTTGTTTATGTTCTGACCAAGACGATAAAGCCCCTGGAACCGTGCTGTGCTACTGTAGGAGTTAATAGGTGGTTTTGTATCCAGGCCGTTTCCAAGCAGTTGTGATGTCTGCAGGTCATCCCTATCATCCAAGCTTGCCCTACTTGCAAGCAACTTTGGAATCTGCTTCTGCAAGGGATTGTCGCTTCATCAGGCTCGTTTTCCCCTCCTTTTCTCCCCTGAACATCAGCTGGAGAGCTCTTCATATGCTCTTGTAGCTCCCTGCATAGGAAATGAGTCACAGGGTCCCTGTCCACGCCTTCCTGCTGGCTGGTAAAGCCCCAGTGTCAGGCAGCCCTCTTCTCCATCAGCCTTCCACAGCCAGCCCCTTCTGACACCACAACAACATGTCTGAGATGCCTCCCTCCTTTCTTTTCCATCTGTCTCTTGGGGAAAAGCACAAGTAGGACACTGCAACAACCAGACCTCAAAGGTCTGCTGGAGTGCAGCCCTTATTGCCCTGATCTGCTCTGGAGCCAAAGGGTTATAGTAGCCTATAGAAACCCTATAGAAAGCTTTCTGGTTTGTGTCTTTCTTTGCAAATAGCTCAGTATCTTAAGGAAAATAGGGAAACACTGGGGGAATGTTGCTGGTTTGCAGTTCTTTGGACTCAAAGCATTTGCTTTGCAGTTCACCTTTTAAAGGACAAAACTGCTGAGATGCTGAGGAAAGGCTGGCCCTTGGCCATGCTCAGGAACCCTGTATGGTGTCGATCATGAAAATCTTGTAAGAAGGACTAACATGGTCCAGGACTACTGCTCTCTGTGCAAATGGATCCAGTCCTCTCGCAGAGCCCAGACACAAGCATAGGTGTCTGCTTGTGTAGATGAGCCTGCAGTGTTGGCCACTAACATTTATTGCCAGTGCATTGCTCCTGTTAAGGTTAACGGGAAGCTGTTCTTAAGGAAATTTTTAAGTACCTTTTTAAAGTGACAGAATTATCGATCAGCTGGTTTTTATTGTCTTCTGGGCTGTTTTCCTGCCATTCAGTATAAAGGGGCTTGTCTCTGTGGGGTTATACTCCTGCCGACTTGAAAACATGCCTATTATAGAGTTGCTGGGAAAGGGGGGAATTATATGAGACAAGGACTTCATCAAACACAAAATCAAAACAGCTGATCATGAAACGAAGGGAGGAAGTTTTTTCTACTCTTTTCAATTGATGAAGAACATTTTCCAGCAGCAGTTCTGTGAGAGCCTCTGAAACTTGCAAGCAGCAGAACCGCTGTGATATAAAAGAGAGCAGTTGAAATAAGACTTGTGGTGGTTTTGCCCTCATTGTGCCTTTGACTGCCATTCTTGTGGTGAGGGTTGCATTACAACTCGGGTGACTGTGCAGCAGAGCCGAACTTTATGGTCCCATCATCACTTTTGTCCTCCATCCGCTTCCCTGTATGTGTCAGACCCCATCTGCTGATCCTGTATGAGCTGGAGGTTTCCATAGGTGACTGAGGTGTTTAGCTAACAGCTTTTCTAGGCAGGCACTTTATTCACCTCCTTAGTGGCAAACAGCCTCAACTGCTCTCCTGGGGGACAGGGAGCAAAAGCTCAGTGGGTCAAACCTACCCTCCCCCTCCCCCCCCACTGTAGCCTGGGCCTCAGAGGATAGAAGATTTCCTGAACTGTTCAGAGCCAGTGAATGGGCAGTGGCAGGCACAAGTACAAAGTTTTTTGGTTTGTCTGTGCCACACAGAGTACTTTGTCCTGTCAGGAGAGCATCCTGCATGGGCAGTAGTGGGAAGAAGTGAAAATTCCATTTACTTGTCAGGAGAGATCAGCCCAGCATGCTTGCCTTCCACAGTGAGACACAGGGATGACTCTGTGCCTGCAACCCATGCAAGATTTACGCATCTAATTTGATAAAAGGCATAGGTTTTACCCTTTGTTAGATGGATGTGTGCCCCTCAGTCCCCCAGCCTAGTCCCTCCAGATTGCCCTGTGGCTGCCTAAAGAGAGGTTATGAAGCATCATTTCCACAGCCCTGTGCATATTAAGTAGGTTGCAGAGAGCTCACACACAAATAAGCACTGGTTTGGGAGCACACAGGTTAGCAGTGATGGAGCTTGGTAAAACCTGAAGGGGCAGAAGATACAAGTGTTCGCTGAAACTGCAGTGAGCCTTTTTAACCACCAAAGAAGGAAGGATCCACAGTGAAGAGTGACAGCCCTTCCCTAAAGCAGAGGAAATACCTGAGAAAAAGGGAAGTATGGCAATGAGGACAAAACCTGAGACCTTTGCCTCCAAGCCACAATCTTCAGTAGCCCAGGCTGGGCTCAGGACAGGGGTGTCCCTTGGGAACCCAGGTTACTACAGCCCATGCCCTGCTGTCTGCCCTGCAGGGATGAGGAGAAGGTGGAAGAGGAAAAGAAGGAAGAGAAGGAAGAAATATCCAAGAACTTCCTTGTAATATAGTGGGAAGTGTGGGGAGCCCTTCTCCCAGTGGATGTCCCCAAAAGATCTCCTTTCACCAATGCAATGTGCCTATTGTTCTTCCCCTTTACCATGCTGCACTGAAACCTCAGCTACATGCCAGTGCTCATTCCCAGGCTGCTTTCTGCGTTGGAATCAGCAGGAAATTAATCTGTGCCCTGTGCCAAATGTGGATGTATTAGAGAGTCCCTGTCTTCACTCATCAGGCAGGGGCTGAAATGTTGTTTAGGAGGCCAGGCTGAGGCTGTTGGTACCACTCTGAAGGGGGATTTGGAGAAATACCTTGTATTAATTCTGGTGCTGTTAAAACCAGTGGAAGCAGGTACCTAAGCCTAGAAAAAGACACCCATTGCACCTAGATCTTGGAGCTGAGTGTCTCAGTGTTGCCTTTCCACCTCTCCCAAGAGTTCTGTCTGTGGCACTCTGGCGTCTTGGAGCCAGCACCAAACTTGTTTAAAGCAGGCTTTCACCCATGGAGAAACTCCTGAGGTAATTTGGTGGCGAACAAAGTGATACACAAAAGACCATGCCCTTTCCAAATTATGCCTCTAATGGTGTACTCTTAAGGGGAGTGCAAGGAAGTATGCTGGATTTTCACTTCTGTTTATTACTATTCACGGTGGAAAAGACCAGCTACAGACCATGACCCAGTTAAGTGCATATCCATTTTCCCATTTTTTGCAACCCAGTTTCACGTGGCAGCTATAATATAGATAATGCTGCTGCAAGAATAATTTTTTAGTATGCATTGGATTCCAAACCTGCTTGATAGTGACTTTCTCTGGCAGAGGAAAGAGCCCCTTGCCAGCAGCACATGGAGAAATTATGTTGGAGAGTTTCTCTCCAGCGAGCAGAGCCCTCTGAACCAGAACCCTTATGTAATTATGTGGATTTTTTTGACTCCAGATCCTAAGAAACTCTCTCTTGAATAGTATTTTCTTGCTAGTTCGTTCATCTGTGAATTTCCCTGGCAGGTAGCATATAAATAGCTCTGAGGCACAAGCTATCCACGAGTTCTTTTCAGAATACAGTATTGAGTCATTTTAAAGCCTCCTACTGTAGCGCTTTTAAAGATGAACTCATTATTTTAAGCGTAAGATTTATGCCCAAGGAGGAATGAGAAAATCCTGGCTTAAGTTGCCCTTCCAACAAAGTACCTTGTTTAAAAACCAATAAAGAATAAAACTGCATGTGAGCTGGCCAGTGAAGTGAGTAGGCGACATCTGCCTGTTCTTGCTGTAGGTTGTGCCATTCATCATTGAAAGGCTATACTACTTTCTAGAGCCAGGAATAGAAACCAGTGTTTCTTTTTCCCAGGAGCCCTTTGCCATGTAGGGCAGAGCAATCCAGCTGAATCCCTGCGGCCGTCCTTTCTGCCTGACTCCAGACACTATTCAGCTTTCAGTAATTAGGGCAGAATTAGGGCAAGATCCCTGGGGACTGAGTCTGCCCAGAGCAGGGCTTGCACAGAGGGCAGAGCTCATCTATATATTGAGCTGAGACTCCTTTCCCACCTGAAAATTTTGTCCAAAGAGAATTAGAGGATTTGATACTCTTGTACAGGCCTGGCATCCCAGCAGGTTATAGCAACAGCTCTGCCTTTACCCCTGGATATTCAGAAATATCAGATGTGTCTACAGTGCATATTCAGATAAGCACCTGCTGTTGCTCCTTAAGAAGGCTGACTGGCTGAGGCTTAAAAACCAAAGCAAGTAGGAAAACCCAAAAGAGATCCTTTCTTTAGCACCACTGCCCATGGAGTGTAGCGTTAGTTGCCCAAGGAACAATATAACATGGCTATGGTGCTGACTGCACACATGAGATGAATAATTTATTTCAAACTGTAGACCTCTTAAGCAGGGCTGCTCTGAGATTAGATGTAAGTCTGAAGTAGGATATGTGACCAGATTAAAACTGTGAAGGAAATTTTAATAGGATACCTGGGTGGAATTTTCCTTTCTTTTGTAATTAAAACATGCCTGGCTTTCGTGCCCAGAGCAGCTATCTCCTTTGCTATACACTGTGCACACATATGTTGGAATTAATACTGTGTCTTCAGTCCATCTTCCTGCAATGTGGCATCCAGATTCTGCGCTCAGCATGAAGTACAGTAGTGGCCTGTCCCTCCTGTGGGGTCAAAGGAACATGGGCAAATCCTGTAAGCCATAAACATCTGTGACTTCCCTTACTGCCCAAAGTGAAAACTAAAAATAGGCATTTGATGCCTGAGACTTTTGATTCATCTTTATCATATAGTTCTGCAGACGTGAGCTGTGCGAGTCACACATGCCACCAGCACTCCACAGTTTGCAGTGCACTTTTAGGGGTCCTTCTAGGTGCACTCCTGTCACTGTTCTTTCATTACCACATCTGCTGGAAGCCAGGGACTAAGCCAGGAGCACAGAACAGCAGGATGGAAAGGTGACGTCCACAGGGACACAGTTTACCTGGGCTCTTGGGTTGGAACTGGAGCTGTAAGTAGGAATAATCTGCTGCAGATCAGGTGCTCTATGTTGTGTTACAGATGGACAATGACATGCTAAAGCCTATAGTCTTGATGGCTGTTGACGTCATGATAAAGTAAAATATCGAAGTAAAAAATGCTCTTAAGAGCTAAGTGAATAGATTTGAACCCATCTATTATTGAAAATGCAATAGCAGTATGCTGTGGTGAGTCTCCTACAGAGATGCCCTAATGCATTAATGCATTGCTCTGTGGCTCGGGAGGTTACACAAATCAAACTCTTAGTTATCTTCCTGGTTGATAAAGGTGTCCAGGATAGCCGAAATTACATCAGGAATTGCCGTGCATGATTGTGGGCATTTGGGATACAGCAGAGTTGAGTGGAGGTGCAGGCAAAAGAAGCACGTGGCCTTCTTCTGCAGTACCTTAATGTGAAGAGACAAAGAAAACCAATCAATCAAACAAAGCAAAGCTAAAGATCCATTGCATTTTATGGATGGAGGTTTACTGGTGGAAGGAAATGGTCCTTCATGGATTTAAATAAGAAGAAAACATTATATGATTTAATCTGATATCCTGCAGAAGTCACACTTAAAGATTCCATTTGTGGTGCTGTGGCAAGGTCAAATTCATGCTGCAAGCTATTACCTTGGAAGTAATTGTGTGTTTCTGTGCATGTCCATATTTGAAAGGGATAGGAAACAGCAGAAGTCTTTTCATTTCTGTGTAGTGTTTAGTACATTTGAAATAAGCAACTCCCCCTATTTTATATGGTTCTTTGACATTTTCATATGGATTATAATTCACATTGTGCCTCTTCCCATAGTGGGTGTGGAAGTATCAGGGCCAACTGAATAAACAGATGGAGAAATGAAGTAGGGTGCCCAAAGCCATGCACCCCTCCCATGCATAAGCAGCATTCACAGGTGTTTGCTTAAGCTGGGATCAAGTGCTAGGTGAATCGTACAGACTCTAGTGCACCAGTCTGAAGGTGATGCTTCTCTTCATTTGCACTAAGGACTATTCCTTGAAAGAGTGATATTTGTTATTCACAATCTGTTGCTGGTTGTTCTTATCATCAGCTGAAGGAGACATAATGCGAATTAATTGTTTAGTTCCACAATGGCTAATGAGTAGCGTATGTATTCCAAACTAACATAGCTGCATGGGAGAGAGAGTATTAAGTGTTCAGTGACAACATGCAAATAATGAACATATTTATAGAAAGAAGAACTGAGGGACAATAAAAAGGCCCAGTTTTCTGGACAATTTACTCAGAAGTAACATATGATAGTAAAGGAGATCCAGGTTGAAAATGTACATATGCCATTTAGGAAAAATTAAATTTCCAGCTTTTTGAAAGTTCAAGCCTTTCACAGGTCCTATTGAAAACAGTGGGAGGATGGCTGTGAAAGATGTGGCTGTTCAGTAGCTGGTTAAAGCAACCAGCCCTTTTGTCTGACTGGTGATACGGTTCCCACTTAAGCAAATTTTTTGCCAACGTTTTGAGCAAGTACTCGATTATTATGTCTAGCCCACAGAAAAGCATGGATCTCAGGTGAACACGCTCAGAAAATATCTGTCATTATTATGATATCTAGCTTACAACATCAATCAAGGTCAAGGCACTCTTGAAATTGACACATTACAAACATGTAGTGAGAAAGATTCTTCTTCTGAGATGCATGTACCCAAATTAGTAAATGGTCCCAGTTACAACTGACATGGCTTCTTTGTGTTCCCCATTTCTCCTTCACTTTCTGCCTCTGTCTTTTCAGACTGTAGCTGTTTGGGGCACAACTATCTTCTGTACTCAGCTTTCAGCCTATAGGCATATGAGTCACTATTGGGACTCCTAAGGTTTATTGAAATTCAAATAATTAGTAATGATAGTATGTGTGCTACTGTTGATGGATTGTGTACTTGTACCTTTATAGACTTAAGGTACAATCACACCACATGTGCACCAGAGTGGCAGATTACCTTTTTAAGAGCATTTCTCTTCGGAACCTATGGCTTGGAAGTCAGGTCTGTCCATTTGACAAAAACTATTTTTAACCTATTTTGAGCACCCTACACTTATGTATCCTAAGAACAGTGTTGTGTGGAGACAGGTGAAGCTCTTATGTCCTCTTGACTCTGCATGAGACAATAAACTCACCTGCAATCCACGGTGATCAAACATCAGTGGGGAGCAGTTGTATCTCCACATCTGGATTAGCAACAACAGTTGCTGCTGCTCCACTTCTCCTTTTAGTGAGCGCAAAAGAGACTTTGAGGGGCTCTTGAAATTCCAAAATTGCTTTTTAGGATACGGGCAAGGCTTTTGAGGCTGACTTTTTAAAAACGTATCTTGTTATAATGGTCTGTTAAACCTAGACCATTAGAGGTGAGTTTTCTCCACTCCTCAACACAGGGGTGAAAGAATATTAGCCATGCTTGATGGGAATGACAACCATTGACTTCAAGTAGAAGGATAAAAGAATTAGTCGAGTGATTTGTTTCTTTCTTTCTTTTAAGCACCCAACCCAGAATCAATCCTTATAGTGACAAGGCTTAGCTGCTAGATTCCCTTGGCATTACTAACTCGCTTTTTGTTTCCCGAGCCTTAAAAAAAACCCCAAGCAGATACAGCTAATGCTGTGTCGCATCCCACGCACTCGTGTTGCTCCTGCAGTCTGTTGCTTTTACAGATTCACACACACATTTGCATTTGCAAGCGCCACTATTGCTTTACAGTAAACACTGCTCATGCCTCTCTCTCCTAAGAGGATCCAGATGTCTTTCTCTCAGGACGGTGCATTTGAGATTTTTCTGCCTACTACTGCCTACATTGGATCTTCTTTGCTTTTGCATGTAACACTTGGTTCTCATCACAGACCCTGCATTTTGGGGTGAGGACAGTAAAAGGGAGTGAAAGATATTTCTTTTCCAAAAAAAACAGGTTTTATTTTCATTCTCCTGATTCCATTAGGTCCCCCCAGACTGGTCTATGCTGCAAAGGCAGGAACAATCTGGATGAAGGAAGAGGCCAAATTCCTCTTTTTGTGAAAGATGTGATGAGTGAATTCTGATCACACTGAAGACTGGTGGAGCTCCCAGAGAATGCAACAATGACAATGTGATCCTGTGAAATTTTACCATGAGTTCAGTGAGATATGGAAAAGGGTGCATGGAATAGTTGATGCTTTTACTCTTCCTTCCCCTTCAGCCCGATATTTATATCATTATTAACACCTCAAACTTGTCTGTCAGAGCTGTTTGCCGAAGTCATAACAGTGTTGTAATTGTGATGGCCTGAGGATCTGCAAGGCCAACTGATAAAGAGAGATAACAACTTTTAATGGCCCAACTAATATTGGTAGTGAAAACAGAAGTGCTCTCAGGCACAACTGCTTCCTTATGTCTCCTTCTGCTTGCCAGGGGTCCATCTCCAGCATCGTCCCACAGTGTCCCAAGGCAGGGACACCACACACTAAACCATGTCTCCCAAGGCTCTGTCCAACCTGGCCTTAAACACCACCAACGATGGAACATTCACAGCTTCCCTGGGCAACCCATTCCAGTGCCTCACCACCCTTACAGTAAAGAATTTCTTCCTTATATCCAA
>JARCZZ010034445.1:0-33868 GCA_030323915.1 Brotogeris chrysoptera
CCAGTGAGCGCGGCGCTGGGCGCTGCGGGCGGGGCCGGGGAGGCGCGGCCCCGCCGGCCCTATATAAGGCGGCGCGTGGGGAGCTCCTGGCTCCGTGGGAGCAGGACGAGGGGCGCCGCGCCGGGTGCCGGAGGCGGTTGTGCGGGCAGCCACGCTCGGGGAGCAGTTTCCGCGGGCGGCAGCAGGCACCTTGCAGCGGGGAGGAGAGCCGGCCTGCGTGCGGCGGTGCCATTCTATTGTTCAAGCGGAGAAACCTGGGGTGCGAGGGAAGGAGCCGGCGTGTCGCCTCTACTCTCCCGCTTCCCCGCGCCCTCTCTGCCGTTTCCCTCTGCGCCGGAGGAGCGCCGCCGCCAGGGAGCCAAGGGCCGGGCCGGGCTGTTCGGCACCAGCACCGGCAGCTCAGGTGCACCGGTGGGATCAGGGGAAGGGGCGCAAACACTTCCCGAGGCGCTGCGCCCCGGCGGGCTCTGGGAGAAGAGGAAAGTTGCTCCCATTCCTGTAGCAAGCTTAGAAGCTGCTGAACTGGCCTCACCTGGAAGGACTGAGCAGTTCCTACCTTTCCGATCAGGTGCCTTTGCCGCAGCAAAGCCACGGTATCCGGGAGATCACGGGGAGCAGAATAACGCCCCCCTCACTCCCCCCACTCTCGCCGCACATCATCTGTTCTCCGGCCTGTTTCACCGTGCTCCCGGGATCACAGGAGGATCTATAGCTGTGATCTGTCACTGAGGAAAAGGAGGTCGTGGATGAACTCCCTTCCAGCAGGGCAACGAATCACTTCTCGACTGCTTATTATTATCGTTCTCTAGGACCAGCCCTTTCCTGCTAAACTTGGCTTGGGAGCTTACAGCAGGAGGGGGCGCGGGGGGTGGAAAGCCAAGCCCAACATCATCTCGTGTGTTTGACTTTTTTTTTCCCCTCCCTCCTTCTTCGTGAGACAGTTTGATGAATGCCTGCGAGAGGGGTATGATTTGCTGGGGGCGCCTCTGGCAGGGCGGTGTGTGCGCGGTGTCAGTCCCGCAGCCGCCTCCCGTGGGCCTGTGAGCGGCCCGAGACGGGGTACGCGCGTGGGAGTGACTGCTGCGCTGCGCGAGCAGCGCAGGAACCACGCAGCTTGGGCGAACGGCGCTCCGCGGCCTTTAGCCGGGAGCTCAGAGGAGAGTCACGGCTTTGAAAGGCGCGAGGAAGAAGATAAGGAGCTAGCCTAACTCCGCCGCTTCGCCTTCGCTGGGAGCGCGTGAAGACGAGACCCAAGTGCCTCCTCTCCCCGCCACCCGACGGGCTAGAGAGGGAGGGCCCGGGCCCGGCCCCCCTCCCAGCGAAGTTGCCTTCAGCCGCCGATCCGTGCCACCCGCCTCACTTTGCCGGGGTTATTTTACTTGGCTTGGCTTTGGATAGAAGGGACTTCGCTTTCTCTGCACCCTGAAAGTTGCCCGAGTGTTCCCCGCGACAAGGAGGAGGGCGGCGCGCCCCGCGCCTCCCCGGAGCCGAGGCCGGCGGGCCCCGGCCGGGCGGCAGCGGGCGGTGATGATGTGCGGCTGGGGGAAGCTCACCCTGTCCCTGGGGCTGCTGCTGGCGATGGCGGGCGAGGTGGTGCCGCAGCCGTGCCCGGCGCAGTGCTCCTGCTCGGGGAGCACCGTGGACTGTCACGGGCTGGCCCTGCGCGGGGTCCCGAGGAACATCCCCCGCAACACCGAGAGGCTGTAAGTAACCCTGCTGGGGCGGCGGCGAGCGCCCCTCGTTCCCTGGCTCCCGTCAGGGCTCCCGCTGGCTGGTGGGGCAGATGTGGCCCCTTGGAGCCGGCCCGATTTGTGGTCCCGACGCCCTTTTTGGGAGGGGGTGTGTGTCGTGTCCGTTTCCTTCCCCTGCTGCTAGCGCTCCCCATTTCACGATGGTGCGCGGAGTCGCGGGAGAGGTGGACGCTGCTCCCAGCTGCTGCCTTTCATTCCGAGAAGCCACGGTGAGCAGCGCGGTTCCCGCCGCCGCGGGGAGCGGGAGCGGCGGGGCGGGCACAGCGGCCGCTCGGGGGGGGGGCCCGAGGCGGCAGCGGCAGAGCGGCGTCTCCCCCCGCCGGCGCCCATTTCCCGGCAAACTTCGCTGTTGCGGATTTCTTCCCCTGAGGCAAAGCGAATGAGCCGGGCCGCGGCGCCCCGCGGACTCGGGCAGGCCCCCGGGCGCGCAGCGCCCACTCCAGCCCCGGGGCCGCGGAGTTAGCGCACGGGGAGGCTGGCGAGGCGCCCTGCCGCCCGCTGCCCCGGTGTGAAGCTGGAGCCCGGCGAGGCTTTGCCCGCATCTGTCTTGGGGCGAGGGCACGCGAGAGGCACGCTTAGCCTCTTCCCACTTGGCACCAAGTTTTTTCTTAGCTGTGAGACCTTCCCCCATCGTTTTTCTGAGGCGCTTCGTGTACCCTTCGGCTAGGGAGGTTTCTACTCTTGAGAGTAAGCAAGCGTGTAGTCGGTTACTTTTATCATATCGGGTTGCCTTTTAGAAGTTTCTGAGGAGTGGAAGAGGTAAGCACGTTGTTATCTCTAATAAGTCATTTGAATGTTGGTGTATGAAAAAGGGTATTTATTTATTCCAGCCTCCGTCCCCTCCAACTACTTTGGGAATGAGATGTAATTGTTAGAGCGGTTTCCATGTAGAACCTGTAGAAATGGCTTACCTCTGGAGTTGCGAAGTCTGGTTTTATTTGTAGTGTTTGGTACTGAGTGATGTACACAGCTTGGCCCCAAAATTTTGAGAAAAAGGGGCATATACTCCAGAAGGTAAAGTATTGCTGAAGCATGAACAGAAATGCTAGGGCTTAAATAGTTTTCTGTTGATTCTGAACACACTTTGCATTCTGCAGTCAGTGTAGCTTCCCTTGCAGCAAGTGAAGAGTTTAGTTTTCATAAAATCATGTCTCCCATCCCTTATTCTCCAAACAGTCTCATGCTTGTTTGGAAGCTAATGTTTGCTGTGGGAAGTTAAGCTCTGTCCTGCTTTTGTAGTGATACTGTGAGAGCTGAAAGTTGCTTAAGAATGGTGAAAATTGTCTTGATTTCTTTCTCTTAGTTTTTGTAACAGACAAATACTGTAGCACATATATATAGTAGCTTCATGGGTTTTCTAAATGCAGTTACAGCCATGTTCAGACAGGTTTTTACTCTTCTATATTGTTAAAGATAAATATGAGCTTTATAATGGCAGGCAGAACTGACTTTGTAAAGGTCTCTTATTACAAAGTTTGAAACTGCTACCCTCAAGATAAACCTTTGTTCAGTCACTTGGAAATGAGGAACTCGCATAGTGTTAGTTGTAGGAATGGTTTGTTTGGTTCATTTACATCTCCTAATTGCTCAAAATGCTGTGCCCATGAAAACAAACAAGACAATTTAAAAGTAACTTCTGAATGTTTAATTTTGCTGCTTATGAATTATTTTTCTTAGGGATCTTAATGGAAATAACATCACAAGAATCACCAAGACGGACTTTGCTGGTCTAAGGCACCTTAGAGTTCTGTAAGTTTTCTCATCCTATTACTGATAACTTCTGGGGCTGATGCTGCAGCATGTTATACAGCCATTGAACTGGTTATCTTTCAGTTTATCAGCTGGATGGGTTAACACCTTTTAGCTACTGCATCTGAATTTAACACCCTCCCTCTGAATCTCCCCACTTCCCCCAGATATACACTGATACGTATGAGTTAGCAGTTGCCTGAAATATCATTTGTCTAAATTTTTGTAATCTCTGTTTAAGCTTATGAGAGAATTCAAGGACTGAATTTGGTATGTAGCTTTGCTAAAATTGGTTGAATAACTGTTGGAGTGACTTTTAGGTTAGAAAACATAGTTCACACCGAAAATGGGTACTCTCAACCTAAAGTATAAGAAAATTCATTGAGAAGAAAAGTTCTTCCTCTGCTGAATTTAAAAGCTAGTCACAGGTGATGATTATTGCTTTTCTACAGTTTCTGGTCCAAAAGGAAATGCTTTAACAGTGAATTTTTGGATGGAATTATTTCCTTTGGTGCTTTTTTTCAACACTTTTGTTTCAAATGTTATGAATCTTTTAAAAATATGTGGGGTTTTGGTTTTTGGGTTTGTTTTTGCGTAGGGGAAGAAAAATCTAATACCATCTTTAAAATACTACATATGTAGCTAATTTCTTAAAGCTCTTTAATTTGATCAAGTAGTCATATAAAATCCTTTTCCATTTCTCTCTGAAACAGAACGTTGTAGCAAGTTTTAATGAATTTACAAAACAAATGTACTGCTACAGTTACAATATCTGTGCAGTCTTTTGCTGGTGTCTTCTCCCAACACCACGTTTCAGTATTTTATTTTTTTTTTTTGTCATTCTCATGTGAGACCAGTATAGCCTTCAAGCTGTTCAACTAGAGTCTTGTAACTTGTCCAGGAGCAGTGATGTATGTCTGTATGTACACACAGCATGTATGTATGTGTGTGACTTTTTAACTTTGGATTATTAGGTAAATGAGAATGTAGTATCTATTCATGTTTCTTTTACTGAGGATTATTTTTCCCCTTTCTGATATTATGAGCCCATGTAAAGTGCTGATGATGGGTCTGGAAGTTTAAAGCATGTGTCACTCTAATAACTGTTGTGCTGTTTTAATGAATATGTGGTTGCCTTTAAATGACTGCTGTTAATGCAACAAGTTGTCTTGGAGCTACTAGAACTTATGTATAAAAATTTCTTTATTTCAGTCAACTCATGGAGAACAAGATTAGTACTATTGAGAGAGGAGCATTCCAGGATTTAAAAGAACTGGAGAGGCTGTAAGTATTTTGAGTTCTGAACATAAAAGATTTATTTAAATCAAATCAGTTGTGCATACTCAGGCCTCTGTTTTTTGTTTTGTTTTAGTTTTGTGTTTTGGTTTTTTTTTAAGGTTTTTTTTTTTTTTAAACATGGAATATCTATCCTAACTGAGACATAAGAAAAAAGATTCTCAAGCGGCATGTATGGGACTTGGCCATGGGGGAGCTTTCATGAGCAGTCCAGATTTGAAGTGTAAACTGCAATTACCTTGTAGGAAATAGCTTGGGTACTATGAAATATCTTCCCTCGAATAAACCAGGGCTTTTTCAAATATAAATACAACTAAAAAATGCCTGTTATCTGAAGTACGCTGTTAAATGTTTCTTGGAGATGTTTGATGTTTTATATAATGTCTTACTGGAAGTAACAGCTAGTTATGAAGTGTTGTTATATAGCGTGAAAGCAGTAATTTAATTCTGCTTCAGTTTTTGTATGATTGGAGCTTTTACAAAGGCTTAGAAAAATAAGAACTGCTAGTTCTCAAAAAATAATTGGATTTGGACTTAAAAAAAAAAATGATTGAGTTCTGTGGGGAGAGAGAATGGAGTGGCAATGAAAGGATCTTCTCTGGTGAAGTTGAAGTGCAAGCACCTGGGTGGTTAGACAGAGAAAATGAGTAATTCCCTAAAGGTTTCAGCTTTTTATAATAGTTGCTTAATTTTCAGTATGTGTCTTAGTTTGCTGCACTTCCTAAAATGAAAATGTTTTTTTAAATGTATTGTACGACTTGGGACATTTGACTTATTAAAGGCAAAATGCTGATTGTTGGATATAGTTTCAGTCTTCCTCTAGGAAAGTCAAAGAATGCGGTGTATTCATGTACGTTTGTGTAGAACTTTGAAGTAATGTCTTAATTATTAGGCATCTTAGTTGCTGCATTTTCATTATATCACCTTTTCTTTAAACAAGCATCTGAGATCTTGTTTAGCTTTTCATTTGCTGTTGCTTTAACTTCATAGAAGTATTTCTACTTTAAGCCAATGCTGCTTTTCAATAGACATTCCGTTTGTCTTTATAGCTGTGCTCTGTATCCACAGCTGCTGTGTGTTTAAAACAAAACCCCACAAACCATTATGGTTTGGTCATATAGACAAAGCTGTTCAAGAGACGTAATAACCACCAGTGTAATTATGGTATTTCTAAAGTAGTTGATATATCATGTACTTGAGTTAATTACCTCGTATTTCCAAATAAACCAAAGTAACTTTTTGACCTAAAAATTGAGTGTGTTGTTATATAGTGCAATACCTTTTGAATAAATTTTAATGAAATTGATGGCTCTTAGAAATGCATAGTCAAAGTTGTATTAATGTGCTTAACGCAATGCTTATATGCTTAACGCAATGCTTATATACAATGTTTCAAATTTTGGACAAAGAATAGAGATTTAGTATGTCTTCTCCTGCTGAGAGATGTATTGGAATAATATATACACATTCCTAAATTAGGCTTATAGCTAAAAAAAATAATCAGCAGTGTAGTTCATATTGCAGAAGTACACACACAGAGACATTAATAAATTTTAAAAGATTCTTGCCTTCATTGTGAATGTGGCTTGACACCGAGACACCAAATACTTGCCAAGTTTTAAAACAGTATGTAGTCAACTTTATTTCTAGATTATCTAGAACCTAGATCCTGCTATGTGGTTTAAAATAATTTTTGAAATATTGTTAATAAGTTGTGTCATAATTTCAAGGCATTTAATGTAAAATTTCTGAAGTACAATTGAAGTTGCAGTACTAGAGAAAAAAGAACTTTGGTAGTTAAAACTTGTCTACATTCACATTTTGCCATTGTTTTCTTTTTAATTTCTTTCTTTTGATAAATTCATAAAGCCTTTGGAAAACAATAGATATTTTCCAGTTACATAAGACACTAGTTCTGAAGAGAAATTCGGATAATTATGTCTACTTTTGCAGGTTATTTTTGTTCACTCTTCAGCAGGCAAGCTATGACACTTGAAAGTTTTTAGTCATTTAGAGTGACAAAGTTAGATTGTTTTGTCTTTGGAATTATTTTGCATCTGCTCCAGTTCCTGTCAGAGTTTCTTTAAGTTGCTGGAATTCAGTCATTGTTAGGTGTGTGGGTGACTTGTAATTTGAATATACATGCAGCATGTCTTTAAACTGCCCCAGCTGTTGGCAGAGAGCAAATATTTCATATTTGTGAGGAAAAGCTGAGAAAATTCCTCCTGTTTACAACTGCCAAGTCCATCTAATGAAGGCGCATTGTTATGTGACAGCCAATTCATCTCCTTGGGATTCTGAATTAGAAATGATTTCTTGGGAAACTTGTGGGTACTTCCTCCAAGTAGTTTCTTTTATACATTAAAGAGCAAGCACTTTAAAGCTTTTCAGTTTTTTAAAATGTGTAAGTGTAGATGTCACATTGCTGCTGTAAATGCAGTGTGCCAAACAACTGTGAAATACCTGATGCAGTCCTCTTAGCATGCCAGTGGAAGGTGTAAGTGCACCTTACTGCAGCTGAAATGAACTTGATTTAGTTTACAAGATTGTTTACATGTGATGTTTCTTACGATGGATTATCTTATGCTAGTGTGTACAGACTCAATTTTAAAACATGCCTCCTGTAGTTCAGCACTCTTTAATATGAAGAACAGACTTTCACAGTAGTTTCCCTTTGGGGGGAAAAAATAATCTGTCTCTTTAGGTTAAGTGGTGCTTTTGGATTTTTTTGTTTCTGAACCAGAATTTCTGTTAAGAAATAATTTCTTTTTAGATCAGTTACTCTAATTTCCAAGGAACTGTTTCACTGGATATCATGAATACTCATTTGTAGATCTGATCATTCAAAACTCTGTGTATCTTCAACCCATTTTAAGGCAAGTGAAGACCTGAAGCACTTCGCAAAATTAATCTGAAGAAACTCTCAACCTTCTCTTCAGCAGGCAACTACAAGACATGATTTAATGAAATCTGTGTATATCTGAAGTTGACAGTAATGTTTTTCCTGTAGCTTAATAAAGGAACAACAAATCTCTACTACACTAGGTATATGTAGTAGGGCATAAAGCTGTTTAGATATAATATGCTCCATAACTGGAATTTGTGTCACACCAGTGTAATTGTAGAAGTGCAATGGAAACCAAAACCACAATAAATACTACTGTAACAAGTGGTTGTTGCTACAGCAGCCTTGCTGTAATTTTAAAGTAAAAATATTCAGTTAGCAATAAATGATTGTGTAGTAGTGCTTGCTACATAAGAACTGGGAGCGAAAACAAGAGTAAAAGTAGCAACTTACCTGTTTAAGTTTTGGGTTTGTGGGAAGTTCAATTGCTTCACACTGGTGAAGCTGAAGGTGATTTTGCTATAGGACTTTAAGATGGATACTTATCTGGAAAGTCTTCAGTCAAATGGGTATATATTTCAGTGTTCACTTGGGTATAATCTCGTGTGAAGGCCCAGATTTTAAATGTTACTAGCTCCAGTCCAAACCAATTTGGTACAACACTGCCTGAGCTAGGAAGTCTACCATGAATATGGCTTTCTTCACAGCCTGTATCTGGAATAGCTGAGTCACATGGTCTGTATTGTATAAATGCTCTTTATGCTGAAACAACATTCTTTGAACTTCAGTACATACAGCCTATTTTTCAATCAGCATTTGTGTACATCCTGAAGCAGTGTCAAAAACTCTTGGATTAACTATGATCTTGTCAGTCCTGCGTTTAGCATCTGCAAGGCTTTCAATATTAACTAGTAACCTGCATGATGAGCCCATGCTTCTGTGAATAGGCCTTTAAAGAGTATATGGTCCTTCAGTACATGGCAAGTCCCATAAAGAAAGGATTAGGATTTGACCTGTTACGTTTTCTGAGCCTCTCTTACATAGACAACATTCATGTATCACTGGTGGGTTTCTGTATGTTTCATGACAGAAAGGTCAAGGTAAGGAGAATTTGCCAACATTTTAGAATTCTGGAAACCACTGCTTGTTATGGGAGAGAAAACCTTTTGAAATGATTCCTTATGAGAACGTGAAATTGAAAGCTTGTTTCTTTTTTCTTTATAAAGCTGTCATTTTGAGTGTGATGTTTATAATGGTTTGAAATAGTCTCCTAAGAAAATAAGAGGAACTGAAAATCTCAAGTTTCTGAAAACTACCACTATTATTAGGCACAGCTTTAAAAATGATGTTTAAAAGTTGTTATACCTGAGACCAGCACCTTCTGTGGTGTTGCGGCAAGTGCTCCCAGTGAGGTATCACTGGTTTTGCAAGCTATTGTCATATGGAGGGACATATAAAATTTGAAGACAGCTGCTGTAGACTGTTGAGCCAGTTCTATTATAAGCTACTTAAGTCTAAAATTTCCTTACAATCCTTTGTACTCCAGAAATATAATGTAGTCAGGTTTTGAGATAAGTTTGCTATTCACTTCTTTACACAGCAGTGCAGTTACCTTTTAATTTAGTTTTTTTTTGTCTGATAGGAACGTTGTTTTTAATCATAATTTTTCTAGTCTAGTTGAGTTGCCAGCTATTATGCTAAGACTATGCTAAGCATCCTAAAGCTATCAAGATAGGAAGAGCTTATAGCAATCATTTGAAAACTACCCCCATTTTTCTTCCTGTATTTGTGAATAATCCATTGAGGTAGCAGTATGCCCCTAAAATGCTAATGTGGAGTCTGATTCTGTAGACATTTACCATGTGAATAACTTGGTTTGCATGAGTAGTCCCACTGATTACTCTTGTGAGAAAGCTTACTTGTGTGGCCTAATAAGTTTCCAGGCGAAGCTCCATCACTCCCGATATTTGCATTAAAAGTATTTATTTCTGAAATATCTATTATTGTAATAGTTCTAAAGAGTTACCTATACAGACCTAAAAAAAAACCCAACCCAAACTCCATAAACAAACTATCCAAACCAAAACCCAAATACCTTGAAAACCATTTCTGTTGAACACTAGTGTGGAGGTAAAATGTCTCAGGCTCTAGAATAACCTCTGAGTTAGTGTTTGACTTAAATATTTACGCCCCCCACTTCCCTAAAAACTAGCCCCCTTCTTGAGGTACACAGTATACAAGCTGAAATCCTGAGTTCAAGAAAAGAATGCTGTAAGGGTTGAACATCAAGTTGGTACGTGAAATAGGTTTTAAATTGAAAGTTATGTTGTATTTTCATGTTTCTTACAATGTATCGCTGAATGATGGAGAAAGAAGTATTTCAAGAATTAAATGCTTTGTTACAGTTCATGCATCTTCTTTTTTTTTTTTTAAACTTCTACAACACAATTCTAAAAACAGGGATTGTCTGTACTTGCTGTTTATTGGGGCTCCATCTCCACAAAACAAGTTATCAGAGCTTAAGATGAAGAGTATGTTTATTTAGGAGTGTACTTATGAGTGTTTGAGTGCTGAAAATTATTAAAGTTTTGTTTGTGCTGCTGATGAACAGTTTGAAACTTATAGATGTGCCAGCACAGATGAAAATGTAATTTCAACTACATAGCTTCAAGCAGAAATTTTTATTGTTTTTATTTTGGGGTTTTTGTTTGTTTTGTGTTGGTAAACAAATGGAAGTACTACTTAGATTTCTTGTCAGGTTATACATCTGCATGCAAAACTGCTATGCTTGCAGCTTCTGCAGCAAGAGCTTAATTATAAGTTCAATACATAGGAGTCAGTCATGTCAAAGATATTAAATGGGGTTCAGTATAATAAAGTGGGTTTTAGCTGCATTTCACACACTGCATGGTCAGAGTTCTCTGTTTGGGTTATAACCTAGTCTGATAAATATGTTAAACCATTAAGCTTGCTTTGATTTGTAAAACTAAACCTATAGTCTCCGAACGTACAGTGTTTTACAGAGAATCTCACCTTACAAAGACATGAATAGCAGGATGGACTAAGAAATAAAGTGTTCTATCTAGGATAAAACATATTTTCCAGAGATTAAAATAAATCTATTTGTTAGCTTTTTATTGTGTATTGATGTGTGGCATGAGATTGCAGTTTTATTCCAATTATTTAACTACCTCTATCCATCACCTGTAACTTCCAAATAGGAAAATAGTAACTTTAAAAAGAGGAATAGCAAGATTTTCTGTGAGTCTTTAAATGTGAGCTGAATCAATATATTAATCCCAGAATAATAAGTTTTGGTCTGACATTTTCTTTCTGGTCTTGAATTTCTGATATTTCAGTTTCAGAAAAGAAATACTGAAACCCCCCAGATTTCACTTCTACAGAGTTACATGATCAAGGTTCAGGAGCAGGGACTTCTGGAAAAAATGCCAAATGTTGTCTATTTTTATGATGCAGTTTTAGCTGAAGCGAAACTTGGTTTTGTGTGTGTTTTCTGTTGTTTTGTTTATTTGGTTTTTTTTTCCGATTTACATATGCTTGAGTGTGAAGTTTAAAGGTTATTGTGGAATTTTAGGACCCTGGTGAAAAAATGCTATATTAGCAGTGGAGTCACTACTTCTGTTCCAGGAACCATTTGTATAACAATCATAGCCCAAAGAGCAGCCAGTAAATGAACAGAATTTCATCTAGTTGTGCTTGACTATATGCACTCTCAATGAAAACTGCTCTTTTAGCAATAAGACCTTGTATAGTATGAAGGTTGTACTGAACTCTTAAAACGAAATCTTACGTCTTTAGCCAGAAGTTAGTCTCCTGTTTCTTTTCTCACAGAGTCCTGGTCTTTGTTTTGGTGTGCAAGTCCATTACCGAAGCCTGAGAATTATTATTTTTCAGTTGAGGTACATTCTGAACAGTTTTTGACTACTGCAACCAGGAAGGATAGTTTGGACTGCCAAAAACCTGAGGTGCTAATGCATGTGCTTGTTTTTTAAGGCTGCGTGATGTTTTGAGTTTCTCCTCCTTAAAGCATTGATACTTAATCACCTGTCTGGCTCCTGTCTGAATGTATGAGCATTTGAAGGATTAATACCTTTGTGTGTGTGATAGGTAACGGAAGAATAATGAGGTAGGAGAATATGGTTTTTGAACAGCCCTGAAGGGGGGGAACAGCTATTCCTTTTTAATCACGGATGTGAAAAATCCTTCTCTTCGCTAATCCTACATAGTTTAAGGGCAATGCATAGCACATTCCTCTTCTTAGAACAAGGAGACCACGAAGCCTGTGGTGCTAATCACTTGCTGTCGGAATGCGAGACCATCTTACATGAATTGTACAGGGACACCTGTATTTATAGTTTAAATAAAAATTAAAAAAACAAAACAAACCCAAAACAAGCTACAGTAATTATTCTGTATTGGCAGACATCTGTCAAAGCAACTTCAAATATCTTCTCTGAAAATGTCTGTTAAATCAGAAATAGGAAAAGGCTGTCTTTGAAGACACTATTTAAAAAGATGCAGTGTTCTACGGAGTTGTGAATATCAGATTGTAGCTACACTTTGAAGAATACTACATGTTTGATAAAACAATGAGCAATGTTCTTTTAAAAGCCTTATAAGTCTGCTATTATTTTTAGTCTGTTTCATTCATCTAAGTGTCTTTTCTCATGGGACTCCCTTTATAGGTCTAGAAGTCAAACTGCAGTGAGAAGTCCTGTTTGTTCTTTGCAGACCTTTTTACAAATTCCAGGGCAGGAAGGCTGTTTATTTTTCCCACATCTGTTTTGTGCTCATCCTTTGTGACACTGTTTGCTGGATGCTCCTCTTTTTTGCTCCCTCTGAAATGGGTAATTTGTGCTGTTGCAAAATGTTGAAACCAAATCTGATTCTACAGAACTGTTGCAATGTTTTTGTTTCAAATAGTGTTTGTGTTCAGAAACTATTTTAAACTGATGCTGTAGAGCACTGATGTTAAAGCTTACAACTAAAGCTACATTTTATTTTTACTCTGTAAAAGACGTATTTATCTGTTGCAGAGCCAGTGCAATTTTAAAAAGCAAACAAAAAAAACCCACCAAAACCCTCAACAAAACTTGTTTAATGTTAAATTGCCACAGGTGAAAACTGAGTTATTATTGCATTTTCTTATAATTTTTTTTTAATATTTGAAAGAGCTTTTAAGGCACTCCTTATTTTGACTGCAGAAGCCATAGTTCTATCTGGAATTTTACGGTTAAACTCCAAAATGTATGAGGGATCTGGCTGCATGGCTGCCACTTCAGTGACTCATGCTCTTCTTTTAGCTCACTTACTATGAAGAGTGTTTGAAACTTCATCAGAAGAAATGCTTTATTTTCCTTCATAGTATGTAGTGCATTGTGCTGGCTTGTCTTTAATAATTGTCTGGACTGATAGTCAAATACGATGTGGAAAAAGCCTCCCTTAAGTTTTCTGTAAGACACACCAACCTCTCTGATTTCAGTTTGGCATGATGCCTGTACAGGTGCTACAGAAAAATACTGAAATAAAGACTTACTGTGATAATTCAGTGCCAGAAAAACAGGTACAAGCGTATCTGGACTATCTGCAGGCTCTTCTTGCCTTTCAAAAAGAAATCTGTCTGAACTCTAGATAAATTTTATTTAATGGATCAACTTCGCCTCCTTTCTTTGTCTGTTTGGTTTGTTTGGGTTTTTTTTTTTTTTACTTGCAATTCCAGGTATTGTCAGGCATCAGCCTTGCTTCATCTGATATGTGATCCTCTTTCTTTATGGAGGTTTTGTAACTTACATTTTCTTCTTTATACACTTTGTTCTATAAAATCCAATGGACTAACCTCACAGGATTGTGGAGGTTTGAAGGAGCCTCTGTCAATGGTCCCATGCCACTGATTAGTGCATGGTCAACCAGAGCAGATGGCTGAGGGCTGTTTCCAGATGGGTTTTGAATGTCTCCAGTGATGAAGAATTGACAGCTTTTCTGGGCAGCTTTTCCAGTGTTTGACAGCCCTCATGGTGAAATACTTTTATGTTTAAATGTAATTTCCTGTATTTTGATTTGTGCCTGTTTCCTCTTGTCCTTTCACTGCTCACCTCTAAGAATGTGTGGCTTGATCTTTCTTACTTGTGAACTAGGTGAATCACTTATACACATGATATATTTATACACGTTGAGATTCCTCTGAGCCTTCTCCTCAGACTGAACAGTCCCAGCTCTCTCGACCTCTCCCTCTGTGGCATGTGTTTCTATCTGCTTAATCATCTTCATGGCCCTTCTCTGGACTAGCTCCAGTATGTCCATGTCTCTCTTGTACTGGGAAGTCCAGCACTGGGCACAGCTTTCTACATGTCTCACCAGTGCTGAGTAGAGGGGAAGCATCACCTACATTGACCTGCTGGCAGTGCTCTTCCTAACACAGCCCAGGATGCTGTTGGCCTTTGCTTTGAGGGCATATTGCTGGCTCCAGTTTAATCTTGTTCCCCAGAACCCCAGACTCTGATTTTTCAGCTTGTTCTTCAGCATATGCTGGTGTATCGGGTGGTTGATCCTTAGGTGCAGGACTTTGCATTTTCCTTTTGACCTTCATGAGGTTCTTTTTTGACCAGTTTTCTAGCCTGTCCAGGTGCCTCTGAACGGCAGTGTGCATACCTGTTGTATCACTTATTCCTTCTAGGTTTGTATCTTTTGCAAATATGGGGAGGGCGTACTCTGTCCCGTCTTCCAGGTTGTGGATGAAAATGTTGAATAGTACTGGCTCTGTTACTAACCCCTGGGTTATATTGCTAGTGACTGTTCTCCACCTGGACTTTGTGCCACTTATCACAGCCCTTTGAACTTGGTGCTTCAGACAATTTTTCAGTCCACCTCACCAGCTGCTTTTGTAGCCTTTACTTATTCAGTTTACCTACAAGGACAACTGTTATGAGAGATGGTGTCAGAAGCTTTACTGAAGTTGAGATAAATAACATCCACTGCTTTCCTTTTGTCTGCCAAGTTACTTAACGTAGAAGGCTAGCATGCTGGTCAGGCATGATCTTAGCAGGTGTAAATCCATGCTGACTGGGAGTAGTCAGCATCTTGTCTTTTCTGTGTCTAGAATAGCTTCTGGTTTACTCTATGACATTCCCAGGCACTGAGGTGAGGCTACCCAGCCTCTAGTTTCCTGGGTTTTGCTTTTTTTCCCACACCTTTTTTAGTGCCATAGGCAAAATTAGTAAGAGTAATAACCAGCTATTTATAGATGCATTTTTTTGTCTTAAAACAACAATGAATACGGGAACTTCCAGAAAATAGCCATAGGTTTTTTCTCTTTTTTTTTTTTTTTTTTTTTCCATATATAGTAAAAAAAAAAAAGCCAAACCCCAACTAAACAAAGAGCTTTGTTCTAGTTGGAAAAAGAAGTGAGGTGAGTATAGACTCCTGATTTTCCGTGGAAAGTAGTGTTCTGCATAATGTATGGAGAACTGATTCGGGTAGGAGAGAAATGTGGTAATTCTGGACTTGATATCAGTGCCATGTGAGAAGAAAATGAAGAACGAAATATGTTAGTGTTCAAGTTGTGTACATTAGTACAGTGTAGTACTACAGTTTGCAAAGTAACTTTCATCACTTCCTACACAAGAAATTGAGTTTGTAGTATTGTAGTAGTATCTATGTTCTTCTTCCTTGCAGGACTTTTTTTTTCTTTTATTAAGACATCTAATTTGGTATCTCATGTTATATGGAAACTTAGATATTTTTGTTAGTCATTATTTAGCCTGGAAAATGGAGCCTCAATTAAGTGGTTCTTGACCTGGAGAAAATTTTGACTTAGGCATCCAAATGCTGCAAGATCAGACCTGACGTTTCACATTCCAGTTTTTTTTTTTTCATGTGGTCAGTTAACTTGATAGTGCTAGATTTAATGAGATTATGAGTAGTTTGACTAGAGACAAGAAGGTCTTTGCAGAGAATTCTTAATGGAAAACCTGGCATGATCTTTTGCTTAGCTCTTAATTCTTAGGCCTTCTCACTTGATGACATGTTCCTGCAAGTCACATTCACAGACAGCATTTGCCAAATGTGTTGAGGTTCAGCAGATTGCGGCTTTGGACATGGGTGCACAGGTGTTCTTTGCCTCTGGCAGAAACAGCAGCACATTTTCATATAGAAGAATGATAAGGCTTGCCTTCCTTGCAGACATAAGTGTAAGTCAAGCTCTGTGTAAAGTTCTCTGGTGAGGAAATGGGCATCTCTTATTCTGATATTTATTATTCCAAAGTTGCATATCTAGGGTCAGGTTTTTTATGTCTTCATGGTTAAACTAGTTCACAGAGATGATTCAGGTGCTGTGTGCTAGCTTTCTTTGTTAAGACACTTGGGTAATTTTGTAGGTTGATTCTGTATATCTTGACTTCATAAAGCCTGAACTGGTGTTAGACCTTCCCAGCTAATTCATATCCCTGTAACCTGTTGGAACTACTTGAGGAGTCTGGTAGGCTCTGTCCTTGTGAGTAGATGTACTGTTGCATGAACACTGTTATGATTTTATTTTTCTGTTGCATAAACACACGATTTTCTTTTTCCTTCTTCCCCCTCCACCCCCCATGGATGAGTGATGCTAGATCACTGTAATTGTGGCATGACAACTTGAGAGAGATGTCAGAATGGATTGATGGCATGGCCAGCTTGTTTACTAGCATGTCCTTTAATTTAAAATTGAAATATAATTAAAATGTGTGCTTTTAACTTTTATGCATAGTTTGCAAATGAGCTTCAGTGAAAAGATGTTATATGGTATTTTTAAATGGGTGTGATTGTAATGTCTGCTGCTGACAAACGGTGGATGTGGGTGTGCACCTTTTGAAGAGTAAGATTTCTAAGCTATGCAGTGCTGTGTTTGTATGTGTGGATAGGGTATTTACTACTTTCAGCTAACTTCAAAGGAGGAATGAAAAATAACGTCTTAAGCTATCATTAAGTTTGTGTGAGTTTGGAAGTGTTCTATCCTCCTTCCTGAAGCAATGGTGGTAGAATAAAATGCATCTGTGCCTTGTATTTAGAGTTTTGGACGGCTTTTAGTCTTTATCACCCAATGAGATAGACTCTTTCTAATTAAAGATTTATAATTTCCTTGGAACAGCTCTTAACTTGAGAAGTTAGTTAGGGGGCTAGAATTGAATCTACTTGAACGAAAACCCACTGGAAGATGACTTGTGGGGGTGAAATAGCAGCCTTCCAGCACCTATGATGCAGTTATCAAAAAGCTCAGGCTAGGCTCATTGCTGTGGTGAGAGAAGCATAACTTGAAATGAGAGGTTATGACTCTTAGAAGGGCAAAACTTCCTCACCATGAGGACAGTCAAGTACTTGAACTATTTAGTGAGGTTGTGCAGTCTCAGCCAGGTGCTCTGGCTGTATGTTGTAGATTACAGAGGGATCACAAGCAAGTTGCAGTGAAAGTTGTAACCAAGTCTGGGAAATAAATACAGACGTGTTTGTGAATTACAGCAGCAGATGATTACATTGCAGACAGTGTAATTAAGATTTCTTTTTCCTCCTTCCTTCCCCCCCCCATGCATGAGTGATGCTGGATCACAGTGACTGTGGCATGACAACTTGAGAGAGATGTCAGAATGGATTGATGGTATGCCAGGCTTCAATGGGTTAAGTTATGCGTTACTGGGAGAGTAATGGGATCTTGCTGCAGTCTAGCTCTGTCATCCACTGCATGTCCTCTGGCTGCTTGTAGATGACAAGTAAAACCTAGATATTTGCCTGCTTCTGCAAAGCTAGCCTCTTCAGAAACAGTAACTCAAATTAAGCCAATTTTTTTTGCTTACCTTACTGTTGTCTGCTTCACAATATAACCTATTGCTTGCCTGTACCTATTTTTTAATCTGCCTATTGGTATCAAGCTTCCTTTTAACAGTAATTTCACCTGTCATCTGTCAAGATTTTCCTTCCACATTCTTATATGATCCTTCTGTATACTACTTCTATCACTCCACTTTGAAGATGCCTTTCTAGTTTTTACTGTGTTTAGAAGACTGAGCTCTGGGAGCCTTAAGCTGAAGTACTTTAAATGCTTTGTGTACTTCAGGTAGTATGTGGAATTTGCTTAAATTCATCATGAAGAGCTCAAAAATTTACCTGTGCCAGTATGTCAATTTGCCCAATGTTTTTCCTAAAGATTCTTTTGGGAACAGAAGAAAGCTATGTATACTTGCAACTGTGCCTCAGCTTTCTTAAGTTGAAAGAATATGATGTTTCTGGCTGTTACCAAGGGACTTTGCAGTTCAAGGTATTGCAGTGTTAAGAGATTCTCCAGTACACTTTTTTGTTGCTTACACCACTAACACTTCCTATGTTCTGAGCAATCTGCCATTGCTTAAGGAATACAGATTTTTCTAGCTCAGTTTGGAAACTGAATGGTAGCAGTATGGAATAGCTCATCACTGTTCCTCAGTGCTTCACCTTGAACTTCATGTCAGGTCTGGAGAGCAGTTCAGTTGACGAAACTAAAATTTTTCTTCTTAGGGTGTTCTGGGGGAAGTGCTGCCTACTAGGTAGCTGCAGTGAGTTCTCTGCCAGAACACACTGAAAGGAAATGTGGAGTGTTTCTGGTTGTTGTTACACTGCAGTAACTGTGGTTCTTTGCGGTATGTAGTTATGAATTCATCTGTGCTTACCTCTGGTGTCAGCTCTGGGGAGAAAGGGGATCATGCTTTTCTTACTCTTGTTCCGTTACGTCTGTGTGTTCTGGATGGGTATGGGTATTTCAGACAAAATTAAGCATGAGGTCACCTGAAAAAGTGGAATTATTGGAGACCCATGCATGTTGGTGGACTGTTTTAAAACAGGAATGTGTTTTCTGAGCTCCTAGTGTGATTCTGTCTCAGAGATTGAGACTGGAAGCTCTGTACTTGGATACTAGCTTATGTATTCCAGATAAGCTCTGAGCCCTTTTTAATTAATTCACTTGTGTGTGAATTCATAGCGTTTTTTTAAACAGAACTATGTATTATAATCTCGAAAAGTTAATTTCAGTGAAGTTCAGTTCATAAAATCTTGTAGAAAACTTATGGACAGCAAGTTGACCCCTTTGAAAACATCTGTTGTAACTTGTTAGATGTAAAGAGTAGCTGAAGCCTCTTTCTAAAGTATGATAAAGGATATATTTCCCATAATTTCCTTAATGAAAACTAGCAGTGTTTGATATTCTTGGGCACAGGCAATAAGTAATGGTCAGATTTTTGGTAGAAAAGCTTAATTCTAAAAAAACTTAAAGTGGGATGGAATCATTTGAAGTAGAAGCTAAGCTACAAATACAGCATTCATTGAAGATCAGTAATTTATTTAAC
Source organism: Brotogeris chrysoptera (assembly GCA_030323915.1). Lineage (NCBI taxonomy): Eukaryota > Metazoa > Chordata > Aves > Psittaciformes > Psittacidae > Brotogeris > Brotogeris chrysoptera. The sequence continues at coordinate 19,005 of JARCZZ010034445.1, forward strand.
TTGTATATTTCCTCAGTTCACTCAAAGAACAAATGCTTTCATTTTGTGAAAGGCAAAGTAAAAATGTACATTGAAACACTATTTCTAAGTTCCAAGCACACTTGGTAGAAACTGTTGAGTCAAGAGGGTAATGCTGTTTATTGTTACTTTAATCCATGAATTTGATTTATTGTCTGTAACTTAGATTTTTGAAGTCTGTACAGCAGCACGTGCATCAGTATGTTAACAGTATGCTCAGTTGTGTAGGCTATGTGAACTGCAGGTAATGACAGCAACTCCTGATCTGAGGTATTAACTGCTTGTGTAGGAAGCTACGTACTAACACAAGTATTTAGCTTGTGAATTATCCTAAAGTGATGTTAATTGTGTCCTTGTAAGACTGTTGCAACATTTTGAAAATATGTTGCATTGAAAGGAGTGTGGCCAGCAAGTGCAAGCATATGGTTCCGCGCTTCTGCTCTCATGAGACCCCACCTGGACTATTGCATTCAGCTCTGCAGTCCTTAGTATAGAAAAGACATGGATCTGTTGGAGTAGGTCCGTATGAGGCCACGAAGATGGTCAGAGGACTGGAGAAAGTCTCTTAAGACAGGCTGACAGAGTTGGGCTTGTTCAAGCTGGGGAAGAGAAGATTCAGGGGAGATCTTATAACAGTGTTTAGTACCTAAAGGGGGCCTACAAGAAATCTGGAGAAGGACATTCTACAAGGGCACATAGGGGTAGGAAAAGGGGGAATGCTTTTTAACTGAAAGAGGTTAAATATTAGGAAGAAGTTACTTACTGTGAGTGTGGTGAGGCACTGGAAGAGGTTATCCGGAGAAGCTGTGGCTGCCCCATCCTTGGCAATGTTCAAGGCCAGGTTGAATGGGGCTCAGAGCAAACTGGAGTAGTGGAAGGTGTCACTTCCCATGACTGTGGGGTTTGAACTAGATAATCTTTTAATGTCCCTTCCAACCCAAGCCGTTCTATGATTTATTGAAGGGCAGCCTGCCTGAAGTATCAGTTAATATTCAGTACTTCAGTTCCTTTTTAATTTATTTTTTTGTTTTATTATATGGAACTTCTACAGAAACACTGATACTTCCATCACCTCTTCAGTTACAGCTTGCCATTGTTTTCTAGCATCTGAACTTGATACACTCCTTAAATATCAACAGAAATTTTTGGCCTGAATAGCTTCTGATTAGAGACTAACTTCCCAAAATCTTTACCCTGCATGTTTTCCCATGTACTTTTTGATCATAATCATGGACTTTCAGGTTTAAGTCTTAACTATTTATCAAAGAGAAGGGATGAATGAATTTTATTTCTTTTTGTCCATGTTTGGTGTCTAAGAATTCTATTTTCACATTATTCTTTTCTGATCACAGTTATAACTTTGAAGCAGTTTCCTTCCTTTCCTTCCATGTTTTTGTGGTCTTAGTATATGCTTTTATACATAAATTTAGTAGGAGTTAGAAAAATATTTTTAAATGATCTTGGTTTGAAAATGCAGTCAATCCACGAACAGTAGAATGTATCACTTATGTCAGTAAGATTTTCTTTTAAGCAACGTTCAAATCAAGTTTTTTGCTAGTCATTAACTTCATAACTTTTATATTGAAAACTTCACTTCTACTGATTTAGAAATCTGGCTTCCAAGATCACAGTGCAGATTTATTTTTAATTTTTTTTTTCTTTTGCTTTGATTAAGCCTATTTTGCTGTTTCTTAGGCTGCATCTTCAGCCATCTTATCCCAGTACTGTAGTGCTTCTTTTTCAGATTTTCTTTCGCTCTAAATTGTCTTTATCTTGTAAATGCGTGATTTAGATTTCTTCCATATGAAATTAGGGTTTCTGGTGCTTGACTAACAAAAAGGAGATTTTTTTTTTTTTTTTTTTTAGGAGAGCAACAAAATGCTCTCCTAAAAATGGAGAAATACGGATACCTAGATCTCAAAAAGCTAACTGCTTGCTTATGTTTTGGAATGTGGCAGCAAACCTTGGGTATGTAAAGAATATTTTTTTCAGATTATATCGCCCTCATCAGTAGTTTCATTAAACTTTAAAGGAGAAATAACTACGTGAATTATCCCATGCAGCTACATAAAACTGGGTTTTGAGTGGGTGTGTGTCTATGTATGGGAATTTATGGGAAAATTTATATTGAAAAGAGTTTTAGATGGAACAGGGCTTATGAAATGAGCCCTGTGAGGCTGAAAAGGCTTTAATAGTTTAAATTCAGCCTGAAGACTAGCAAACAAATTCTGAAGCTTTATGGAATTCTAAAACTTAGTTTTGCAAAACTGCAGTTAATTATCTTTTTATTTCACCTTCTGGAATATTTTGACAGCAGTCTGTTGACATATGTAATGTACCCACTGTAAGAATGAAGTAAATATCAGATAATTCCATGCAGTCTGGTGTCCAGGAATGCCATGATTATTGCATTGAGAAGCACCGTGTATTGCAAACTGGGATTTGTGATGAAGTTGATGGGACAAAACTTCTTCAGAATGTAGGTTTACTTAAATGGAAGGTGGCATATCTGGTGCATTGCTTAAAACTCATCAAAACCCTCTTTTGAACTTAAATTCTTAACCGGTATGACTGCATGTTCCAGGGCTGTTACTTGCACGCATTAGAGGGAATAATCTGCATTGTATGTTTAAAGAATCTTGAACATGGGATAGATATATTTGTCTTGGCTAGTGGTAGTTGTGTTGCTTCTGGCTCTAATGCAGTAGGCTTTGAACTCTGAACACCTCTAACTAGCAGTTTTGACCCTGGTCAGTGTGCTCAGTGAGAAAATTCATAGACAAATGGGGTACCTTCCAGATCCTAGCTATGGTTTTTATTTGGTGTTGTCTTGTGCACAACTGGTTGTGTTTGATTTTTGTAATTTAACTTCCTTTTCATGTATTGTTATAGCTATAGAAAAAACTATTACAGAAATAAAAACCAACCCTGTAATGCCAAATGCAAGCTGGGATGTCTTGATTTTTTCTGACTTCTATTTGATCAGGGTTTCTGTAACAGCTTTCCTTGCTTTTTTTATTTTGATGTGTTATATGGATCTTTAGATACATGACCTCTTAACTTAGTGTGTGCATTTGATATTTTTTCCCTTAAACCTTTTAATGGTCACAAAATATCTATCTGCTTTATTATACTAAGAGGATCTCAGAATTGGTGGGGAATTGAAGTTACACTGCTGATTTCTATTTTTAGTTTTCTGGTTGTTGCATGATAGATTCCTGACTTAGTGATTAAGTCACACTACAGAGATTCAAAAATCTTTCATAAAATAGGTAATATGGTCTATTGGGGAAAGCAGAAAATGTAATTAGTCCATGGTAAATTTATTGTTGGACCATGTCTCCGCTAATGGACCAGCATTGCATAGTCTTTCTGGTTTTTGAAATCAGCTTATTATAGCACTGGGTGCCTGCTCGAAGTGGTTGTATTGTGTTGCTGTAGCTCTTGTAATTTAACACAACTTTTTCTTTTTCTTTCTAAAGGCGCCTAAACAGAAATAACCTCCAGTTGCTTTCTGAACTGCTCTTTCTGGGGACGCCGAAGTTATACAGGCTGTAAGTAGGCTTGACACAATAACAAGTATTCTGGAAAATTTGGAATTGTTCTGTCTTGCGTTAGTTTTTCTAATTTTTTTTTAACTCAAACAGGGCTAAAATGCATCTAGGAACACTGTTGTGGTGTTTAAGCTGAGCATTATCTCTGAGTGCTTTGCAAGATTTCAAGATTATTATTTTTTTTAAATCTAGGTTAGATACCAGTTGTTGTTTGAGACAAAATATTGTTTCATCCATTCCCACTTCTTTAATGAAGTTTTGCTGAAAGAATGGTTTGGCTTTTCTTCTGGTTTGTATTTTTTTTGTTGCTGTTTCTGTTTTGAAAGATTAAAAAAAAAAATAAATATTTTAACTTAAATAAAACCTATATCAAATATGGCAATGAGCTTTTTTTGCTTTGGTTGTGTTCTTTGGCTTGATAATATTGCGTTCTTGGCAGTATTTTGAAATTAATGTTTTAACCTATTGGCCCTTAAAAGAATCCACTTATTTCTGTTGCAGTAAAGTGGATTGATTTCTATATCTACATGATTAGTTACTGTAACAAAATAAATTCTAAGGTACCTTTACGTTACCTTAAAGGTGATATGGAAGGGATGTAACATGATATGCTTAAGTAGGCTTTGAAAAGTTTGTACGGATGCAGCCCTATTTTGAGTAGATATGTATTTGATACATTTCTTCAGACTTCAGGTGAGACTTTTATTGTTGAAATTGCTGACTATATTGAATATCACCCCTTGTGTGCTTGGGGAACAATAAGCGAAGGTGGGTTTCTGCTGACTTGTTTCCACTTTAGTTCATGGAAATATTCTTGACAACAAATGATATAATGAAGCTTGTACATTTTAGGAGATTATTTCTGTTTTAGTATTGTGAAATAATAATTTTTTTCCCTATCATAGTAATGTTAAGTTGTAAACTGAAAGTGACTCTACTAGTGTAAACATTTAGTTGTATGCTTTTTTGTTTCTTTCCTTTGCTTTGGATGTATGCTTTGTTTCCAGAACTTCCCTGTAGATGTAGTGAGCTGTTAAATTACTAGGCCAGAAAACTCATGAAGCATTTTGTTCTGACAAAAATGTTTTACTGTGCTATAATATGTGGGTTTATAGATTAACAATTCAGTCTGTCTTATTTCCATCAGTCATGATAAAGACATTATTTCTATCAGGAAAGAAAATGAAAGGGATTTATGTTCATTTTATTATTCCATCTATAGTGTAATGGTTGTTATCTAAATTCATATAAAATAGAAAAGATGTGATTTGCAGGCAAAAAATGGATGAGCACTTCAGGAAAAATCATACTTGAATATATTTCATTCAGAATTGTATATTTGATAGATACTAGTCTTAAATGCCTAATGTCCTTTGACATGAAGCACACAACTGCTCACAGTGTGTTTGGTGGAAAGCAAGAGATCACTGGCTTCACAGTATTAAATTTCCTCTGCCTAAGGGTTATTGTTGATCAGACCATGAAAGTGAGTGTCTGGTTATAATGTATTCATGTTTAAAAGAAAATGAGTGGTACTGAAAATCTACAGTTGCTTAATGCTGAATTTGTAATTAAAAAAAGTGTCAGGGCAACAGAGGGATTGATGCTGGTTAACTGTTCTCAGTCAGTTTTCAAACGTGGAACTTGATGACTATGAAGTATATAAAATTATTTGTTTTTTTTACATGTATTGTTGCATGTGCTTACATGTATTTACATACAAATAAATATATTTCTAGGGAGAATTAAAGATCTCTAAACATGATCAATAAAATGTATAGCTTACTTTGGTTTTGGTGTTTATTTTTGGCATTTAACAGCTAATCAAACAGTGTGTGTACTGTGAGTTTTCAACATACTATTGAGCTTCTGTGAATAATAATTACCATTCGACCCTTGGCTATAAATGAGATGCCAGGTGAAGAAGCACATATGCTTATTGTGTAGCCTAAATGTAATATAAAAGAAAGAGGGTACACTGTATATGAATTATGATTAGACACAGTTGGTTGCCGCCAGCGGCCGGCTATGCTTTCCCTTTGCTGTCTGCTCCAGTTTCTCTTTGGACGGGTTGAGAGAGCACTGCATGTTCAGGTCAAGATGTTTGCCTAGAAATAGTAGTACAGTTGCAGCTGTGTTTGTTGGAGCAGGAGACTAGTTTAAATAGCGTTACCATTTATCCAGTCCATTAACAGAACTCTGTAAAATAATACCAACTCTGCATAAACTGCAGGACAGTGTAATAAAATTTCAAGCACTTGTTGACAGATGGGAAGTGTAAGTAAAGGAAAGTGATAGGTTGAGAGTTTAAAAGAGACAGTGCATTATTTTCTGTGCCTAAAGACACTTGAGTTTCAAAGGTAATTAAATTATTTTTCACGTTACTTTATTGTTTAGCAGCCTTCCAAGAAATCTCTTGGAACTAGTTAAAGTGGATAATTCTAACTGATTTTCCCATCAAGAGTTACCTGCAAAGGTGTTTTGACATAAATATTTCAGTAGGAAGTAGTTAATGCTAAAAATAATGTTAATAGCACTGTAGGTTACTTTGCAAGGTATCTTTCAAAGCACAATGTACATAAACTTTTATTTTGATACAATACTGTTAAAATACAGGTGCTGCTGTAAATGCCTAGGGGTAATGCAAGTTACTGTTCAACATGAACTTCTCCTGATAAAGGGGATATGTTATTTTCAGTGACCTGTATGCCTATACACACTAACTTGTCCAGCATCAGTGATAGCACCTTAGCATAGAGAGCTCCTGAAGCCTAGTGAGTGCTTGTCTGAGGCAAATAGATTTTGACTGCTTACATTTGCTGGTTAGATCACAGTTCATTGGTGGCTGTTTGTTGTAGGATACTGAATGCTGGACCCAAAACCGCTTGAAAATTCAGTTTTAAAAGATACCTTTATCAACCAGTAGCATGCAGAGATTATTGAATTCCGTGCACAAAGCTCATCCCTTTTGACTTACATTTCTTGTGCTTACTAAAAGTCTAAGTTTCCTTAGTGAACACTATTTGCTGTATAAGTTAGGCAATGCTGGCTTTGAAAAAACAATCTTTCTAGTGGATTTGGTTCTATATTATGTTTTCCTTCTAATGCACCCAATTGAGAAGATGCATGCCGTGAATAAGATTTTTCTCCTCTAAAGGAAAAAAAGATCTTAATGTTGTCAGATTACTAAACAGTCAGTTCTGAGATGCCTATTAATCACTTCAATAAAATTCCTAACAGCTAATAACTAAAAGAAAAAGTACTGAAGGTCAAAAAAACCTTAAACTAGTAGTTTAAGCCAGAACAGCAGCAATAGCAACAACAAAACATGCTGCATGGGGGGCCCTTGCAAAAATTCTTCCTGAATTAATTTCTGCCAGCTATGATTAAAGTGTGTGGTACTAGATGTGTCAGACACCATAGTTCTCTGCTTCATTTTACTCTTGGCCTCTTTGGCCCCTGCCACAATAAATCCCACAATGGTTCGGCAGGAATTGCAGGTTGCAGTTGCCAGGGTTACCGTTGTCTGGTCAGACCAACACCATCACTCATCCCGGCCGCCAGCCCGTGGTGTGGGGAAGGCTGTGGGCAGCTGACACGAAGAGGAGGAAAGCTCTCCAGGCAGCTCTTGGGTCTACTTTTTGAGCTGCTGAAGGAGAACCTGTGGTTTACATCAATTGCTGAGTGTTTTGTTTCTTACCTTTGCCTAGAGGAAAAAAAGAATAAAATCTGATAGGAATGTAACTGGAAAAAAAAAAAAGGTAAAAAAGGTGGTGTATATAATGTGTTAAACCAGCCAATTTTAAACTGTTGGTTTCCTTGCTGCATTTAGGGCTCTAACAGTTACTTTAATTTATGGTTTGTCATATCCCTTTTAACAGTAATCATGGCAGGAGAGACTATAGTCATAGTTATGTACAAAAGGTATTTATCTTCTGTCTGAATCTGTTTTAACAACTGAATAGAAATATAGCTCATTAGACGAGTGCTCATTACCATGAAGCCTCTGAAATCTTACTCCAAGTGCAGACAGGTGGCTCTCAGTGTTAAAACCAGCGAGCATTTTAAAAGGTGATATTGATGAATCTCTCCTTTTGCAAATATATTGATGAAGAAACTGCCGCTTGATAAGCGTAATGGGCATGTTTCCACTGCTGGATGTGCTGCATTAACATTATGGTGTGCTCCTCCTTACTGCAGAAGTGTGCTGGATGTGCAGCAATTAAAGATTTATTGAAACATGAATTGTGAAGCCACCTTGTTGCTATATCCTTCCCAGGAAACCATGTTGAGGTTTTTTTTAGTCATTTGAGTTTTTTTATTAGTTCTGGGCATTGTGGCAGCCTGCATATAAGGCAACTTTATTTTTAATATATGTTTTGAATCTTATCCTTTTAGAGGTAAATAGAAACAACATAAAATGTGTCTATCCAGCTAGTGGTTTAACTTCTGGTGTGTTCTCTATCACAGTTGGTGTAGTTCAAATGCAAGAAAGTTTAAATTGTTTTATCTAAACAGTAAAGTTGGTAAGAATATGCCAATTCTAATGCTAGCTAGTCTTTTATTAGTAGTATTTTATATAATTACAGAACAGTGACTTCTTAGAAGATAATTGTCTTTCAAAATTATTATTTAATGAGATACTGCATATAGTGTATGTATAAAATAAGTATAGAGTTTTGGCTTTGTCATAAGCCAGCATTTAAAACAAAAACTCTAATTTAATATGCAAGTAATTACTACTCTTCCTTACAGCGTGGAGATACTATTATCATAGCTTTGCTACATTGGTGCATTGGTACTAACACAAGCTCTTATTGCCCCAGTCTGGAATGTTTCCAGAGTGAATTTAGTACAACATGCTGCAAGCCCACTGGCAGTTGTAGTTGTGAATTTTATTTTTCCTGTAATTACAATCTGTAGATAGCAGGACTACCTAAAAATAAAGTAATTAATAGGTATTAAGAATAGGCTTGTTAATGCTTATTAATGTTAAGAAGAAACTGAAGTATCTCAAAATATGTTGCCTCTGTTAGGTCTGTAATACCTCTTCCCTGGAAATAATTTCTGGTATGGAAGATCTAGGAGAGAAACTTCTGTAAGACACTAAAGACTGATTGTTGGTTCTTTCACCTGCTCATTCTTAATCTACATAGACGTGAATTATATGCAGTTTGGCTTGCATGTGCTTTTTTTTTCCCTCTTGCCCTAGCACCACTTGCTTCTACCTTCAGTTCTACTTCCCTGCTATGTTTCTAAACTGAAAACTCATTCATCCTTTACAATGTAGTAAGCAAAACAGATACTGCTGTAGCTTTGCATCAGACGTAGGCCCTATTTATGTACAGTTAGAGATGGCAAGATGACTTTTTAAAGATTTACAAAGTGTTGTAAAAATTAGTGCAATTCAGCAGGTGATTTATTTTTTGAGTACAGGAACAAGAATTTCATATATCCATGCGGTGTAAAACTTGCAGTAGTTATGTCCTAGCAACCACAAACATTCAGCCTTGGATTTAGCTGAGTGGAAGCATTGGTGGAACCAGAATGAACTTTTAACATGTTATAAGGAAAAAAACCCTATGGTCACTCTGTGCAGTTATTCGACTTTGAATGTTATTACACTACTCTTCTTTCTCTTTGTTTTGGAATCTTGTAATCTATAGGCTTTTCCTGAACTATGATTTCTTGTGTATTTTCACAGCATCTCCCATAATGCTGTGCAGGGAAAAAAAAAGTATACCAAATATACAGAAATCAGGTTAAATGTAATAGCATGGGATTTTTAACTTTGTAAACAAGCTTCTTTCCTGTGAGAAGGCTCTAATGATGGATGTTTGTATTTTTAATTTTAGAATCATTGGGAGTTGTCTTTAAATATCAGTTAAATTTGCCTTTATATCTTTAATTACAATCTTTTTTTCTTTAAGCAATATTTCCTTTGCTATGGGATAAAATGGCAAATTGGGTGGATTTATGGGGCTATAAGGTATTTCTGCTACTGGAAAAATCACTAAATCTTTATGTAATCTGCATGAACAAGTGATACAGTAATTTTAGTGAAAGGCATCTGTAAGGATACTTAAAACTGTTGATTTTTCATATAGAACAAACACCCAAAACTGTTTCTAGTCACTGTTAACATTAATTTAAAAATCATGTTAAACACCAAGCAGGCAAAAACATGGCTGAAGGCAATTATTCTGGACCTACATAAATATTTGTGGGTTTTTTTAATGTTATTAGATATTGATATTGAAATGTCATTTAAGTATTCATAAAAACATTAATTCTATTAATTTCTCAAGCTTTTAAAATAAACTGATGGCATTCAGAGTAACAGATTCACTTTAGCTATTATGGCATTGTTACCTTGATCTGTTTTGCCTCAAGCATTAATAATTGTCTTCCGCTTTTTTGATTGCATGGTAAGTAGTCAAAGCAAAGAATTAAGGTAATTTCTTTTAATACAAAATTTTAATTAGCTGGCTTTGAGTCACCTGTAACTATATTCATGTCCAGTCTGTTATCAGTCCCTGGGTTGTTCCTGGAGGGTTAACCTTGAAAGCTTTGGTAAACTGTGACATAGGAAGCCTTCTAGGCAAGAGTTAAGTAGGAAACTGAATCTCAGTGAAGGAAGTAATGAAAAGTAAAAAGGCATGTCGGAGGAAATGCCATTATTATGTGGTGCAGCAACATGGTGTGAAACATTATAAAGAGGACATCTGTAAGTCTCGGCTTGCACAGAGTGGACATTTAAGTGCAGCCATGTCATCTTGATTAAAAAAAAAAAAAGGAAAAAAAAAACCAAAACAGAAAAGAGGAATAAATCAGGCCAAGAGAATATGTGAAAGTATAGAAGCTTGTCCCTATAATGGTGGGTTTCTTCTGCGAGTGCAAGATTAAAGCCTAAAGTAACTGAATAGCTGAGAAAAGTCCGAAGAAAGCTTGATTGCTTCCCCTCCAACAGTTCCAATTGATTGAAAAAAGCCTAATTTAAAGTTCTGTTTGTTCTGTGTCTTAAACCATCAGAATTTTCTTTTAGAACTGGGGGAATGCTCTGGAAGAGAAAGAATCTGAGGATAAAAAGTCATTGCAGGCCAACAATTGTTCTTAATCCTCACAAAATGCTGGAGAAATTAAATTTATTCTTTATTGCTCAAAGTGTTACCTAGGTCACTGGGCGATGGGAAAATTGAACTGGAAGTTGAGTAGGCACAATCTTTGTTTTGTGTCTAGATGCTTAACCTTAGACACGACAAGGCATCTTAGTGTGTTGTGGGAACTTGGTTCAGAGTATTAACACCAGGACGTTTATTACCCTGGATTTATTATAGGCTATGCTGTCAGTAGATGAAAATGTTGTGTTTACATTTTGGTGTTAAATGATCATTTAATTAACACCTAAGGAAAAAAAAACCATGTGAAATTCTTAGCAGCATTTATTGTTGGTTTCCTTGGAGGTTTTAATATCCAAGTCACACTGCAGTTGCTTCTATCAGTACAGCTAGAAAAGACGTTTATGAATGTAGTCAAGAAGGACAGACAGTTTAACCTCTGTTGACCCTTCATCCTGAATGTTGATTTATATAGCATTTTAAAAGCATTGAATTTCTTTTAAAGCTTCTCTAAATTTACCCAGCATTCAAACAACACATGTTTTTTAAAAATATTTCCCGAAGTGTACATTCTTACAAAGAGCATACTTTTCCCTAGGAAGTTACTAATATATGAATAGAACATATCAACACAAATTTTATTATAGTAAAAAAAATTGTCATGTTGCCATATTTGTCTACATGTTCTTGATAAGAAAAAGAGCTTTTATAAGAAAAGGGGCTTGAAACGGTCAACATTGTGCATTGGTTGTAGTAGCTACTGTCTGAATTCTTCAAAAGGAATAGGAAATTGGCAAGGGAAACAACATTACTACAAAAGCACATATCCACTTTAGCCTGCATAGATGTACTTTCATGTGTTCCATTGTATCAAAGAAAGTCAAGGCTATATAAAAGCTTTAACTTGCTCTTCGTCTTTCATAATGCTTTTTCTTGTAATGGTGATTTACAAATGCTTTTTGCCATAATGTTGCTTTGCAAAGCATATTTGAATGGGTTTTTTGCATCCTAGAGCTAAAGCAAGATCACGTGCTCTTTCTTGAAGAGCAGCTGCTCTTCAACTGATTTATTTTTATAAGCACACTGTAGTAAAACCTGAAATTGCAGCTAGGTTTAGAGAGTTGGGGTTTTTTTTGTATTTTTGTAAGGGTATGTTTCTAATGTCTCCACTTAGTGATAAACCCCCCAACTTTAAAACATTTTAGTAGATTATTAATAAAAAACCTGGCAGAGCTTAACACAATTACTAATGACCCACACATTTTTTGTATAGTTTTTGTTTTTACGGATGATCATATCATTTACACATGTCAATAACAGAGCTGGAAGACCTAGGAATCTGCTGATGCAGTAAATGTTCCTTTTGTCCACACAAATGGCACAAACCATCCAACACTTGAGGAAACATTACAGCTGCAGTGAGAGTTCTATCTGCCAGTGGGATCAGTGATTTTTGATCTTCTCTGAATGAATTTATTAAGTTAAAATTTAATATTCAGGTAGAGACTTGTCAGAAGTACTTAGGTTTGCTTTTGTCTGAAATATTTGACCATTTACAGTCAAAGCAGTATATCACCATTTGAGTATGTTTTTCAGTTAAAAACACTGGAAAACATTTCTTTATCCAGTTCCTGAATTGACATGTCAGGTACAGGAGTACTTAGAATATGTTTAGGATAGATAAGGAAGTCTTACCCTGTACCATGCTTAGATTATTCTCTTCAGTTTGCAGTCTTGGTAGGGACTTGAGGTTTGCTGAACTGATGAGTGAGTAGTGCATGCAGGAAGAGGTAGGTTAAGCGTTCCTTGTGTGGACCGATAGAGTTCAATTGAAACTGTGTTGAACTGTGTGGGACTCAGCCTCCTGCTGGTCAGGTCACATCAATTATCTAAGTACCAATTAAAGGGACTCATTATTGTAAGGAAAAGTGCCAACATAGGGAGTGTAATATTTGATCTCAGAGAAGAGCGGAAGCAAGGGTTGCAATGATGAACAGCCCAGACTGTTGTCCTGATCCTTGTAACTGTTGTAAAGATACCAGAGCTGGGACTGACGTTTTTATCTGTGAAAGGCTGCTTATGAATACCAAGCAGTTTATTCTCTCCCTCAGATGCTTGAGGGGCCTGCTTTTCTAATGGCTCTTCAGACCCACCTCATGGGGAATAAAGCTGGGACTTGCTGCACTCTTTTCATCTTTGCAGCCAAGCCCAGGTGCAGGCCCTCCTTGGCTCAAGGGTGTCTAAAGAACCATGCTCTGAAGGCTTCTTTCCATGGCACTTAATCTTCAGGGGAAAGAAACAAGGAGTTGAAATGCGGGGGTAAATCTTCTTCTTAAGTACTCCTTGAGGATTTGCAGGGTAATACATGCAACAGAAAAAATCCTTGCCTCTTTCTTTTCATTTCCCCTTCTGTCCAGACAGTTCAATGACAATTTTACTGTGAATGTGTAATCCATACAATTGTAAGGAAGGGCTGCTTATACCTTATAAAGTAGCATGTATGAGGACAGATTTGTTGGTAGCTGTTCAATGCTTTTAGTAGTTTAATACAGAGGAGATAGAAGAAACATCAACCTTTTTTTCCTCTTCTGTAGTTTCTTGTAGGAGTGGTGGGTAGCTGGGATGTACTCAGGTAGTCAACCTCAAAACTGAAAAGTTTGCATCTCAAGTTTGATAAGGCCCACAGGGAAAGGTTGCAAAGATAACAGCTAATGTAATGAAGGGGCATTTGTGGTAGATGCTTCTCAGAGTATAAAGATGGAAAGCCAAATAGAGAGAAGAGATTATAAACATACATGTTAAAGTGGGAAGAAAGAAAAAAGTTGTGTGTAAACTGAAGACACTCAAACGTATGCTGCAGGAAAGCAGTTATGATTTCTGAGACTGGAGAAAATTCCTCTCTGGTCATTACTAGTTCTGTATTAGTGCTACATCTAGTCCATGATTAATTGGTTCTGTCATATTCTGGGTTTTTTCTTATAAATTTTGCAATTTTTGTAAAAGGTGAGAGACTGACTTGCAGCCTTGATTTTAGTAATGTATCTGTAAATTCAATAGAGCAAATACTTTTGTGTAACTCTACTATACCTTGTTGTAGCAATGGTATTTCTGTCATGGCCTATAACCCTACAACACAAGAACAAACGAAAACACTCAAAAATATTATTTTTTAGGTCAGTGATTTTTTTTAAAATAAAGAAAATCAATCAAACAAAAAAACAACCACACAAACAACCCAAACAAACACGGGTTGGAACTAGATGATTTTAAGGTCCTTTCCAACCTTAATTATTTTATGATTCCATGAAAACAACAAAAAAAAGGAAAACGCCTTACAATGTAGGGAGGCTACCAAATCCATAGAGGAGGGCTTTGCTACTTGATCCCCAGTACAGCATTCATGTCAGATGCATAAGCCAATAATTCCCATTTGACGCAGTGCAGAGATGTTGTCTTCCAGCTGAATTTTAGTTCTGTATCTGTTTGGTAGATGTCAAATTTTTATTTAATCTAGGAAAGGAATAATACCCATAGTGTTCCTCTTCCTTTGGCTTACCAGTAACGGTAATCATACATGTTCAGAATTGGGGGTCTAGCTGCCAAAGCAGGTCATCTTCATCACTGATCATGTTAGAAGACTGCTTGAATTTGGAAATAGAGAATTTTTCATCTGTTTTAAGATCTGAAATAAAGATTGTTGTTAAATTTGTTCATCTAGTATGCCAGGTTAAGATGAAAGAATTTTGTGACATGCAGTGTGCTGTCACATTTGCTTTGAAATCGTGTGTACAAAAGTACCTGCAAAACTTCTTGGGGTATGGCCAGTTGTGTCACACACACTGTTAAAGTTTTGGCTGCATTGAAAGGAGTGTGACCAGCAGGTCAAAGGAAGTGATGCTGCCCCTCAACTCTGGTCTCGTGAGACCTCACTTGGAGTATTGTGTGCAGTTCTGGTGTCCTCAATATCAAAAGGACATGGAACTGTTGAGACAAGTCCACAGGAGGCCCACGAGCATGATCGGGGGACTGGAGCACCTCCCATATGAAGATAGGCTGAGAAAGTTGGGTCTGTTCAGCCTGGAGAAGAGAAGACTGCATGGAGACCTCCTAGCAGCCTTCCAGTATCTGAAGGGGGCCTATAGGGATGGTGGGGAGGGACTCTTCATGAGGGACT